>JAGDQP010053822.1:0-13472 GCA_022664845.1 Lepisma saccharinum
CTGAAGAAAAGACCTGTTACAACCTCAGTAAGGATGGTCTACCGCAGCTTTCGAACCCAAGACCTTCGGAATGATCACTCAGTGAAATTCCATGAAACAATCAGATAATAATCGAAGAACAATATTAATGATATAATCTTGTTTAGTACTCATATTCGGAACACCAGCAACGATTATTAAATTATTTTGAGTTAAACAGTATTTCTAATTCTGGGTGTCCATTACTGGAACACCCAAGTTTCTCCGTGTCCATCAATGGTACAAAAACAATTTTAGACAAAAGGAGTTACTATATTTACTTTCAAATATTGTATGCTAATAAAAGCAATGGGTAGAAGTCAGTATAAGAAAGCATGGAGAGCATGTAACGTTCTCGCTTGATCAATAAATTTGAACTGTATTTGAGTTAAATATTATAACGGTGAAAAGTGTCCTTAAACTGTACATTAGTTGTGCATTTACCTCATTGTATAATAAGTCGACTGTAGTATGCACAGGAAGCATGACTACTGTCATTATTTCTCGAGATTTGACATAATTTGGGATGATGATGCGTTAACTTTGAGCGCCTCTAACAAGGAGACTTAATGAGGTATAACTCACCGATTTTAATGAAATTTTGCATACTTGTAGAAAATCGAAAAATAATAATCGACACGTATTTTTTTATTTCGGCAATGGTGCTGGTTTAAAGTAGAAACCACCCTGTGAACGTTAGGGGTGTAGCTAGCCAAGAACAATTATAGTTGGCAGGGGTTACTGCGAGAAGATGGCGGACCGATTTGAAACCCCTTTCTGTACTGAAGTTAACGGGATGCTTGATTAAAGTGAGTCTCGTCACCTCGCACTATTCGGGGTGCTTATTTATAGTGGGTCCTTTCGCCTCTCACTATGTCAGAACTTCATAGACCCTCAATTGTTGTAATTATAAATTTATAGCGAAAACGTTTTACAGTAATGATATTCCGTAAAATATTGTGTGATGCATAAACATTGTTTACACCACCCACACCTTATTACGGCAATAACTGTGCACAAATCGCAAAATGCTGCACAATCTTTGAAACAAAATGTTACGGGATTTTCAAACTCAGGTGGTATTTCTTCCAAATAACCTCTTTTGTACCACACATCTGGGCGACGAAAACTGATTATCAATCAGTGAGTCAATCTTAATTATATTATTACAGAGATGTAAATTTATGTTATAGTTGTAGAGGACAATGTCATAAAAAATCTCAAGAAGCTTTTCCACGGCTTAAAGAACACATCAAGAGGCTGAATCCTACCAGTTGTTCCAGTAGGAATCGGTCTTCCATCTTCTCGGTGTAACCCCTGCCAAACTATATTTTTTTGGCTAGCTGCAGAGCATTTCAAACCAGACGACTTTTTGTAACTGTAATCATCATATTGGATACGCCATTTTGAATTTTGTACTTTTGACGTCCGATTCTGAATCAGCTGTCCTACCCCTACCCCCCTCGCAGTACAGTTTCTTCTAAATTAAATGATTGTTTTCTGTCTGTTCTTGGATACCACCCCTAACGTTCACAGGGTGGTTTCTATCCTTAAACCCGCACCATTGTCAAAATAAAAATATAGGTGTTGATTATTTTTCGATGTTCTACAGGTATGCAAAGTTTCATTAAAATCGGTGAGTTACACTTCCTTGTGAGTTACGTCTCCTTGTAAGTCTGCAGTTTGTCGTACTACCGTTTAGGTTATTTCTTCCATAATTGTAGTGCGCAAGTTGATTAAAGTTCATTTACCCGATTCAATTCTCGCTTTTGCTTAAAAAACGTAAGCTATGTTTATTCCTGTCTCTGTTTGGGCGTGCAACATCCTATTTTATTTCATTTCACAAAGGCTAAGATAGTGCTTAAGAGGGCACATCACTTACACTTTCATCTTGATACTACGATATTAATGCTGGTATATTACTATTATTAGTGTCTTGTAGCTGACGTTCATTTATGTTTAGATGGGCGTTGAGGTACTATGTTCAGTGACGTTCGAATAATTTGAACCCGGGACACCGTTCACAGAAAAGAAAACCTCCAATTATTAACCAAACTTGAGCGAGAGTAAAAAAAATCTACTTTCCTGAATCTTCTTTGTCTTTACTTCCAGATGTACAATTTTCAATTACTTCCTGTATAACCACATTAAATTAATATTAAAATAAAACATGAGTGCATATTTAGTATAACATACTATTTCCTTAATTTCAGGTTTAGTAAGAAATGATGGAAATCACTTTGAAACCACAGCTATTGATCATAGTATTAACATTAACAACAGCGAGACATGCAAGCAGAATATATTATAAATCACTGCAACCTGGGACACGTGGTAACATTCATTCTTTAATTAACACAATATTAGTGCATCTTTGTACGGATCATCAAAAGACAAGTAATTTTATCTTACTTGCCACTCAAGTAAAGTTGAGAACAGCAACATCATTAAAATATAAGCAGCATCAGACATGCAACGTACCACTAGTAATAATGGAGCCAACTCATTCACATCTGTTCGAAACAAGAATAGGTTTTGAGAAATTGAAATTTGAAAGAAAGGCGTCACATATTATCTTGATAACTGAAGAACAGAAATATGTAGAGAATCTACTTCTAAGTGTCAACTATCGTTCAGTCTGGAATAGTGAATCTAAATTCATTGTTCTGGTAGAAGGGGAAAACAGAAGTTTAGCTTGCACTATCTTGAAGACATTTTGGAAGTTGAAGATACTGAATGTTGTCGTTATTACTGAAAGTGAAGAGAAAGAAAACATGCTCCAAGTAAGTTCTTACAATCCGTTCACAAAGGTAATAACTATTCAAGATGTAGCTATCGAAATTTTCTGGGATAAAGTAGTCCAAAGTAATTATATATTTCCTGATAAATTAAAGAGATTTTACAACTATACTTTCACCGTATCAACATCAACAGATCCTGTATATTTCTACAGAGATAATCACAAACACTCCTTCCGAGGATTAGATTGGTTATTCCATAATATTCTGTCTCATCACATGAACTACAGTTTTACTGTCACTATTCGCAAATCGAAAGGAATTCTACAACCGAACGGAACATTTTCTTATGTTCTTGGAGATCTATATGAAAGGAAAATTGATTTTGCACTTACTAGGTTCACGCTTAGTCCGGAACGGATACTTGCTGCAGACATGACGGAACCAGCAATGGTATCGACTATGAACTTTGTCGTTCCTAAATCGAAACCCTTTCCTCAATGGAAGGCATTGGTTTTACCATTCGAATGGATAACGTGGATCTTCATTGTCTTCGTCTTACTTTATATCCTGATATTTTGTATAATACTGACCAAGTATTGGCTGAAGTCTGAAGAACCTGATGGTGTTATTGAAAACATAGTATATGTTTTATCAATTTCCCTACAAATTTCTGTTCCCCGTTTACCTCGTTCGGACCTTTTCCGATATACTTTCTTTTTGTATGTTTCGTGCTCACTAGTCATTAGTACATTGTATCAGGGATCTCTTGTGGATTTGTTAACAAATCCTCGGTATTACCCAGAAATGGATACATTATTACAAATTGCCAAATCATCTTTATTTAAAGTTTGCTTTAGAGCTCACTGTAAATTAATAAGAAATTCATCGAGTGAAGTTTTGAAACAGATGACAAATATTTTACCAATATACTAAAAAGAGGTAAATGATGTGTTAGATACAGTTGCATATGAGGAAACATCAATCGTTTTTTATCATTACCTACCTCTTCAATATCATATATACACTACATATTTTACCTCCAGTGGAAACTCTTTATTACACATTGTTCGGGAACCTGTTCTTACATCTCTAAGGGTATATACATTTCCAAAAGGTTCATCACTTCTGGCCATTTTTGGTGCATTACTTTATAAAGTGTTTGAAGCTGGTTTATCAGAGAAATGGAAAGACGATTTCTTATTTGATGCAAAAATGAAAAATGTGTTCAAATTTGTATTGGATAAGACTCACGTAAATATATCTCTTAATCATATTAAACTAGTATTATATCCATTGGCTTTTGGATTGGTCTTCGGGATTGTGGTGTTGATAGTGGAATGCCTAGTTTATCATGGTTTTCACAAGCGTTGGTGTTAATAATGGAATACTTCGTTTATCATGGTTTTCAAAAGCGTTGCTCCAGGAAGAACAGTCGTTCATGAGAAAGCTGACACAAAGAACGTTCGTGCTTTATGAAGTTGCATGTATACACAATGGATGTCTGTGCCTTTAAACTTACATTGCAAAATGTGCATCTTACCCCCTCACATCAGTGTAAGATACTAGTACATTTTGGAGGAAGATGTCTAATACATTGTAACTAATTTATGAGACCATAATAATGAAATCAAAAAGAGTTTTTATTATCTATAACGTAATTAACATACATGAACAATTATGGAAGTATTTCCATCACTGTAGAAAATATTTGTTACCTTGATGACATCAGCTTTAAAGAGCTGATTTGTTTCTCTCATGTGATAGTGGATGATACATCAACTTAATGTAGCAGTGACTTTATGTTTGTAAAATAAGAAAATAGTTCTTTAACATATTGTTACATTATGTTGAATATGCACCGAGCAGCAGCAACTCAGTTAGTAGACGAATTCGATAGGACCTGTGTTCGCCCCTTACAGTGGCCATCCTGACTGTGGTTTATTCAAGCTATCCTTAGTAACACAAGGTTAATCCTGTATTCGTGCTTCGAAAATAGGCCTTGGTGGACTTCTTTCTTACATCTTAACCCCACTAATATTGTGGCCGTGCCATGGTTGCCTAAAGGTATAAATGACATTTAAAATCTACGAGTATTAAACACGTATTCAGACTACCAATTAGAAATGTCCTTGTATGCCTACATCCTATTCAAGAATAGAAGTTCAAAGAAATGAATGTCTAACAGAAAACAATTAAAACAGCCTTGTTTAATACGATGCATTTAGGCAGTGGGCATTTATCCCCAAGCTTCGGGGTAAGACGCTTGGGGGTTTACCTTTTTCCCGCCATGACTTATTTGTAGTACTGCCTAAGCAAATGCTTTTCAGTAAGAAGTACCCAAGGCAAGTGGATTTGCTCATCTGTCATGGAGTTTACCCCGATCCTGAACTGTTTATTGACTACGAAACAGTTTTAGAGGAAAATATTTTTAGATAAAACGAAAGAGGTATTTTAATTTTGAAAGACTTGCGTCGTATTCAGGTGATAGGTCACCCAACATTCACTACAGCCTCTTTAAAAGCATACTGACTTGTCCTTTCACAACATGTTTGTCATCTAGGATCATACTTATGGGATTACACTACTGGAACCATCATCACCTGACAGCCATCTTCCCACAAATGACTCAATATTCTACACTTGTGAATTCTGTGTGTAGTTTCTGCGACAAAATACATAGATAAATAATGACAATCATTATTGATAATATGTTTCTCCTTGCGCAAGCTTCTTCAATTTAATAAATGGTTGTAACATTTAACGCCACCTGCTTTGCTGCTTCAAATCGATTGAAACGGGTATAATGTTAGTTTCTACAACAGTTAAACATTGTACCTATTGAACTAACAAAAATCTTAGATTGTACCCTCACCAATAGCAGGTAATTCCCGGTCAAAGTTTAGGATGCTAACTTGATAAAGCACGCCAAGTGATTGTACTATTGATAAAAAATTGTACCCTCAAGTACTTCCATTGTACCCATTGAACCAACAAAAATCTTCGTTTGTTCCATCACCGGTATTGGAAAATTCTCGGTTAATATTTAGGGTGCTAAGTTGATGTTGCACCCCCAAACGATTGTAGTGTTCATAAAATTATTGTCCCTTAAATTACATCGATTGTACAGGTTGAACAACAAACATTCTTGGTTGTACCCTTACGGTTACAGGGAAACTCCAAGTCTGAATTTGTGGTGCTAACTTGCCACAATAGTCCAGTCGTTATTGGATCCAAAATGGAGGTTTTAAAAAAAAATCATACAAGCAACGGAATTTCCAGCATTATTCTATATACCTTTGTGATTTAAATTACATATATTCTTTACAAATAAAAGTTGTGCTCAAGCTGCCATTTTGGAAAATGACGGAACTCTGAACGCTCGCAGAGGAAGTCATAGATATGGGTTTACATGGA
The DNA here is from genome assembly GCA_022664845.1 of Lepisma saccharinum. Taxonomy (NCBI): domain Eukaryota; kingdom Metazoa; phylum Arthropoda; class Insecta; order Zygentoma; family Lepismatidae; genus Lepisma; species Lepisma saccharinum. Next base: position 6,174 of record JAGDQP010053822.1, read on the forward strand.
CATAGGAAGCACGCTAAATGGTCAATTGGTACAAATTATGCTACATTCGAATCACAATAAAATAGGTTTTCAAACGATGTATACCAGTTGTCTATAGCACGCAGTAAAGGAAAATAATGGTGGGATACTTTTAAGATTTAACGTTTAAAATTCCCTTCGAATTTTTCGGCTGTAACGTGGCAACACTGCATAGAAACCAATCCCAAAAAATTCTGAAGGTACACTAATACATATTAAAGTTAATGTGTAAGATACATATTGTTCCAACGAAATTAATTTACAGTCTCATTATTGTTCTTATCAGAATTTCATAGACAAATCTACAAAAGCCTCTTTTGGACGAAATACCCTTTGGACCAAATGGCTTCTCACGAAATGTCCTTTGGACCAAATGTTCTTTGAACCAATTGTCTTTTGGACGAAATCTGCTTTGGGCCAAATATCACTGGACCAATTGCCTGTTGACTAAATGTCTGTGGAAAAATGTCTTTGGACGGAAAGGTTGGTCACCAAATTTTCTCTCACGTACAAACTGATTCAAGGATAATATTTTATTGTTTCGTGAGTTTTAGCGGGGAATAGCTTGTCATATTGAGTGTGCTGACTTCATTAAGCTCACAATAGAATATAATCTTGATGAAGATGTTTGTAGCCACAAATTCAATGAATTATATACTTGTTACTGAGGTTGCGCAGGGTTCGAACTGAGTACTCTTTCTCTTTTCTGAGTCCTTTCGAAGAAAAACTGGTGAAAGTCACTTTTCAATAAGGTTTATTTCTGCCTAGAAACATGATTATCCGTAGCAAGATGTAAAATATGAATGGTAATCTACGTCGTAGTCCACTCGTGAGTATAAACATGGGTGAAGTACGACGTCCTTTACAATCCAGTGTATATATTTTGCTGCGTAGATTCCATTCTCTCGACATAAATAAACCTTATTGAAAAATTACTTTTTCCAGTTTTCCTTCTAGCGCCTAACTTAATAAATGGCCTTAGCGACTCTACCAAAATTCAAATAAATAATCTTATGTTCTTAATTTAGTTTTAGGTTTATATGTTAATAAAGTAGTTGAATCATTGTTGGTGTTGGATAGAGTTTTTATCTGTGAACTTCTTCATGTGAGATACAATTACTTAAAATAGGTGTGGACAAGTGCAACGTGATTTTCAAAAATCGAGAGATACATTTTTGGTACTCAATGAACAATACACGCGTGGGGACACAGGTGGTTGGAATCTCACGTTAAACTGTAGGTCTAATAAAATAAGCGAATACATAGTGTTATCATGAGAAGTTTGGAAGGAGAATTAATCACCACGTGGTAACAAGTAGTAAGAATAATGCCACAAAGGCATTAAGTGGTAATGTTCGATTGGCACTGTATTTTTTTCTCATGTTTTGTTATTCTCATAATTTGCTTAACCATTGCAACTTCAATGTTACTTCTCGAAATCTGTTTTGCGGAATTTCAACTTTCTAAATATAAGACTCTAATCAATAAATGGACTGTTAAAAGTAGTGTTACAAACATGAGGCGTATGCGCGAACAAAAGTCTATATGCTATGTTAAAAGATAGCACATAGAATTGTGTTCGCGGATACATCTCAAATGTTTAAATTAATGTAATATTCCATCGAGCTCGTATGTTGAGGGTAGTATTTCTTTTAGCTAGGAATACAACGATTGATGGGGCAGTGGAATAGAAAGTCTCCATCGTATTGAGTGCAAGGACTCCGACTGAAGACATATTGAGAAAGGAACATAAGAAAACTTACAATTGTTGTAACATAAGAATAATATTTGTTAAGAAGTCATTGCGCCAAATGACTTATGACCAGTATTAATCTTTGTATTTCATATTCAGCCGAAATCACGGAATCATTTGTTCAAACACAATAAATAAAAGTTCGATATTATTATCGTCAGTATCCATAGTTTAGAACAAAACACATCGTCTAGCCTCTTTGTACCAAATGCATAATACATTACGCTATATTTCTACGTCAGTGTACGGCCTGAGCATGAGGTGCTTAAAGTTCATAAATAAAATTCAAATTATACATCTGCGCATGTACTATCCCAACCTAATTTCTGTGAAGCTATAATAATATAAAACATATTCCACAGATATGTGTCAGTGGTGTTTGTTATTTGTACTATATTTGAAACAATTGACCATATTTATAACATAGAATTATATAAACTAAGACAGAGTAATTAGAAAGTGTTCCTTTTGCGGCCGAGTTTAACATGGGGAAGATAGGAGATTGGCCCACGGCCGCAACAAGCGCAATATAATGGTATTTTTCTCTTTTGTTTTAGTCAACATTCTTATCTGTGTCATTTCGTTAATAATCTGACTTTGATCACTGTTCCATATATCTGCATTACAGCAGTTTTGAGTTTCAGTAAAGTTACTAATATTGTAACAACCTTTTGTCCAGTCATGTCAATGTATACCACTTTACGTACATGTTGCATAACGTAAAATCCCAACCTTAAGGGGCCCTATTTCGTAAACGAAAAAACGTAGGTGAAAACTGACTTCAGATTTCGATTTCTTGAAACAAGCTAGCCTAAACCGATATGTCACATGACCCACTTTCCATTACAAATTCTGGAGCAAATTCCAAAATGGCGGCTTTCAAAATGGCTGCCATGTTTCTCACCTTCCGTATCTGGTAGCGCTGCATCCACGTTACTTCTGTTTCAATATTTTGTCTCACTCTCTTCACGCGTTTACGATTTACAAGGTCTTTTATACTATACAGTACTCGAGTCATTGGCGAATGTGGAATCGAAGATATCAATTCACAGATGAATGATCGTCCTTTCTGATCTCAACGTATCACATTCTTCAAGAAATACTCAGTTTCGCACAAGAATTGTTGTTCGAGCAGAAAACACTCCCTTGTTAAACAGCTTCGGAGAAAACAGCAGTTAAGTCAGCAGCTGGTATTTTTTCTCGGTGTTACAGTGATCGCAATTTAGTCAAAGTAACAGTGAAAAATAGCTGCTACGTTATTTTTGTCCATCTCTATTCCGCACCTGTTTTTCAAGGTTTTACTGTGTTTGTTGCGTTGTATAGATAACAAATCCGGCATAAATTAAATTTTCAAAATTTTGGCCTCTAATGCCTTTTTCCAACTGCCGATTAATTTGAAATTAAGGGAATTCTATAAGTTTAACTAATTGGAAACACTAAAAAAAATAATTGGAATAAACGTAAACAATTGATAGACGAATTCTCATGTCCTAAATGTTACTCTTTTCTTCTGGTGTTTCCGGAAGTACAGTGTCAGCCATTTTCAACCCCCTGGAGCTATTTAAGAATACTGAGTACATTAGTAAGTGCAGCTTCTTATTAACTTAAGTTCCGTGATCCAGATTGCACTTAATGTTTGTATCTCCTTATCATATTTGAGAACAAGTACCCGTCATAAATAAATCAAGATTTTGTTCGTGTCTTTGCAATTGATAATTTCACTGCAACACATATTGTTGGGTACATTCTAATTTAAATTTATATTTTAAAATATATTTTCTGGTATCAGTAAATTCAATAATATATTATTATAGAAATAATGTTTGACGAAATATTTTCCTTTGTTTAACACATTGTAATTTCTTTCATAAGAGTATATCAATATAGCAACCTTGCAAGAAAAGAGGGTTAAACACTTTTAAAAATCAATTCAGTAGAAAACTGTCTACATTACTTACAATATTTCCATTAATTATCATACGCCATGTTATTTTCCTTACTTTTTTTTTATTTACAAGCTGTTTCAGATACGGCAGCTCTGCCATTTTACACTGAAACATTAACATTGATATCACATGTATATCCAGCAATCATAACATTAACATCATTTACAAATAAAACAGTAATAAAAGTATTTACATATTTCTTCCTAGATGTTTTCGAAAGGCTTGTTCTGTGCTGAAAATGTCTATCTCTGATGGTAGGCGATTACATTCAGAAACCATTTTGACGAACATAGAGCGTTTGACTATTTCTAATATCGGTGCTGGGTATGTGACTATGTTGCTATTGCGCGTGGAATGGGTAGGAATGCGAAAGTTGAGCTCAGAAAGCAGCAGTTCAGATCGAAATCTGGCAGACATGTTATTCCTATTTAAAATTGGATATTTTAAATAAGAATAACATGTCTGCCAGATTTCGTCTTGAAGAGGTTGTTCGAATGTTTAAGATGTTTAGAATTTTTGTGTTACTTAGGGACCTAGTAAAAGGGACTCTGTATTTAACGATGGCGATGAAAAAGCTTAAGACAGAATTGAGACGTGTCAAGTGAGTAGAAGAATCCATATTCGAAATAGCGGAGCAGTATTCCATTTTATGTGAAATGAAGGCCTTGAAAAAAATACTAAGAGAAGAAGGGCTTTGAATTTCAATGAATCTGTTTAGAAGACCAAGTAGTTTCATGGCACTGCTAGTTGTGGCTCTAAAATGCGCAGCAAATATTAGTTTCTCATAAAAAAATTACACCCAGATCTTTTTGAAAATTTACTTGCTTACTGAGAATATTGTCGATACGTATGTGAAAAATGTATTTTTTCAACGAAATTGTAAGAGTGGAGGACTTTAAAGGATTTAGGGTCATATTCCAGGTATTACACCAATCAACTATTTCAGATATATCCTGTTGAAGAAGGAGGGCGTCATTATCGGTTGTTACTTTCCTAAAGATCATCTGCGAACAGAAGAATATTATTCGAAGGTAAGTGAGATGGAAGATCATCAATATATAGAAGAAATAATGGTGGACCAAGAACACTTCCTTTTGGTACACCGGTTAACAAAGAAACATATTTGGAAGAGGAATCAGGTAGAATCACACGCTGCTCACGATTAGAATCTTTGTGTAAGGAAAGAAATTTTCCATGTATATTCAACCTATCGGATAATTTATATAGAAGAATATTGTCAAAGGCTTTGGAAAAGTCCAAGTAGACCACGTCAAGTTGAGAGTATCTGAAATAGATTTATTCGCATGCGTGAGCAATGCGGACAAATTAGTTAAACAAGAGCTGTTAGGTAGAAAATCGTGCTAAGCAGTATTTATGTATGGGGACAAAAAAAATGTAATGTCTATCTTTTATTGCCTTTTCACAGACTATCGACAAAGGCGAGAGCAGAGAGATTGGTCTATACGAGGAGACACTACGAGTATTATCACCTGACTTATGAATAAGAACTATATTAGCTTGCTTCCATAGCTGGTGGAAAGCACTTTCCGAAAAGCATCTGCTGAACAAGAGTGATAATGGGTAAGAGAGAGAATCAGCAGGGTTACGGAAGAAGATTGAATTTGTGTTATCAGGTGTTACAGAGCGATGATCTGAGAGGGTACCAATGGGAGACTTGATTTCGTCAGGAGTAGTGATATTTGAAATCAAGGCATGATAACAGACTGACTGAAGATCCTGAGAGACCACGCATGTTTTTTTATTTTTCGTGGCTGCTCGGATTTCAGAATCATACCAAGGAGGAAACTTCCGTAAACTTGGAGGTTTCTTGGGAACTTTATCTTCAACAATCGCTAAAATAACACCCGTAAAGAGATTAGTCGCATCATTTATGCTTCCGTCCTCCAATAAACACCACGGAAGAATATTTAACACATTTCTTATATTATCCCAATCAGTTTACCGAGATAGTCTAACAAATTGTTCCCGTGAATGAGGGGTTTTAATACTCAGCGAATGGGATTTAAATGTTACATCAAGTGAATCGTGATCAGACGGGAACAGATTTTGCCTTGGAGTACCTGATAGCATCTCTAGCGATGACAGAGCATAATTTAAATTACTATCCTCCCATGTATTAAACATGTTACACTGACAAAATTTTATGCCATTAATAAATGTGTCAATAAACTACCAATCATTGTCACATTTCTCTACTCCAACGTCAGGAGTTAACCAGTCTACTGATAGATTGAAATCGCAAAAAGTGTTACATTAACATCTGGTCACTTAGCTAGAGTTGAATCACGACAAGCCTCCAAGACGGACATAGGAGAATGTTTGTGAAGTCTGTAGTAGCATCCTAATAACAATGTTTATCTTGATGAACACGAACTTCTACCCATATAATTTCACAGCTTCTTTGTAAATCAGGACGCAGTTTACTTTGCCATTTATTGTTGACTCGTATCATGACTCTTCCACCTCCCCGGTAGTCGCGACCTTTTCTGCATATGTCAAAGAAACGTCCAAATGGCAGTTCATTGTCGGAGACAGAATCATTCAACTACGATTCAGAAAACATGAGAAAATCGTAACTTGTTAACTCGCTGAGATGAATTCCACAGTCTAATCATTTGTTTTTATGGATCTCAAGTTTTGGTAGTACACAGAGAAAGTAGTGCTTGGAGAAGAGGGATATGGGTTCAGCTGAATATTACCGATAAGGAGAACTAAACGTAATATATAATAATAGGGAGATGTTGTCGATTTGTCCAAGTTGCCTGCCTTTGAGCACCATGAGGCGTGGAGTGCAGAATAGAGTTGATACTATATCCACTTGCCGAAAACTAAGACATTCTTGTTCCAAACCTCCATTGTAATGGCGTGTTCTTGTATGATTAGAGTACACGAATAAGTATGCATAGTAGGGCCAAACACAAATGCATATTAATACTGTAATAAATACAGAAAAATTGAAAAGGTTTGAGATCGACATAGCGTTGCTAACCATACTTCATAATACACAAAATCACATTCAAGTATCAATAATAATACTTTCAGGTGTAAAATGCACTAATACTATTAGTTTCAGTATAAACAATACTTCAAGTAGTCACTATTTGTAATTAGTCGCATTAACAAAGCGGGAAAATCTGAATACTTGGAAGGTACAACAGCACTAGCATAAACCTCTCAGTAAACGAAAGGGGACTTCCTGTGACAAGTCGTCTACTTCGTTACTTCTTTCACGTGCAAAAGGCTGCATATTGGATCGTATAACGTAATAGATCATAGTAACATTAAGCATGGCACTATTACATACATTACAAAGTCTTTTAATACTTAATATATTTTTCCGATATACTTAAAAATTATGTCCTATTTCTTCCTCTTCACCATTTTCTTTTTGCGAGGCCAATCTCAGTACAGAACACAAAAATGCCAAACGCATAGCCACACACGACCAAAACAAAACAAGAGTACAGTTCGTGTATGCCTAACACATACTCACCAGTAGATGATTGGATATTCCTTGTCCTATTGGTGTCTAATTCAGCCATAATGTCACTGTGCCATTTG
>JAGDQP010053823.1:0-13472 GCA_022664845.1 Lepisma saccharinum
TATTTTTATTATATTTATTTATTGTCAACAGAACAGGCTTTATAGCCTAATTAGAGTGTCGATAATTACAATGCTCATTTACAGACATTTTTATTACAACATTTTTAAATGCTTTAGAAGATATATCACATATATCCAATTCAATGCAAGTTCTACACATTTCATTGTATGCCTTTTTGCAGTGGAAGAGATCAATGTTGTATACACGAGTTTTTAATGACGGGACACGAAACTGTAACAATAATATTAAGTCTGTACAGTCTAAACCATTTTGAATTATTTCCCTAAGAAATAACAGATCAGAAATTTAACGAATCTGAAGAACGTAAGCATAGCACATTTTTACCAAGGTTGAAACGTTGTTAAACTTTCTTTCCGTCCTTATTTCAAATCCTAGTATTTTAAAAGCTTCATTTGTAATATTTGTTATGTGCCTGTTAAACGTTAATTTCATATCAAACGTGACACCAAGAGCTTTAACTACGTCGAGTCTTCTTAATGCATACTTACGAATTTAATAATTACATTGATACATAGTTTTTTGTATTGACTGATAGTTGATTGATAACGCACCAGTTAGTAAAGCTGCCTAAACTATGCTGTAGTTTCATGACATCTTCCATGGAATTAATTTTAGCATATATTTTGAGGTCATCCGCAAATAGCACTTTTCATTATCCAGTATGAATTCTGGTAGATCATCAGTGAACAAGAGAAATAACAATGGTCCAAGATTCGAGCCTTGGGGGACTCCTGACAGTGCTGTGTGTTCATCAGATTTGTATTCCTTAAATAGAACAGAGTGTCTGCGATTAATTAGATAAGAGCACATGAACCTAATCAAGAATGGAGAGAAGCGATAGTGATTTAATTTACCGAGTAATACATTGTGATTAACTCTGTCAAACGCCTTTTCAAAGTCAATGTAAGTCAAACGCCTTTCCTTCGTCCAACGAATTTGCAATAAAATCTGTAACAATTGCAAGGTTCGTGACCGTGAATTTTTGTGAAACAAAGCCATGTTGTTTAGTTGAGATAATTGGCTTCATATGATTAATATAATTCGTTGATGTGGGACCGCGACAAAGTGTCTCTCCGACAAACTGTCTCTCTTCATTTGGTTCGTTGCCGACAAGGTGTCCCACCGACAAAGTGTCTCTACGTCAAACTGTCTCTCTTCTCATTTGGTTCATCGGCGACAAAGTGTCTCTCCGACACACTGTATCGCATTCCTGAGGAGGGACACTTTGACGGGGTCAAACAAGACAAACTGTCTCTCTTCTCATTTGGTTCATCGGCGACAAAGTGTCTCTCCGACAAACTGTATCACATTCCTGGGGAGGGACACTTTGACGGGGTCAAACACGACAAAATGTCTCTCTTCTCATTTGGTTCATCGGCAACAAAGTGTCTCTCCGACAAACTGTATCGCATTCGTGAGGAGGGACACTTTGACGGGGTCGAACACGACAAACTGTCTCTCTTCCTCAATTTGGTTCATCGAAGATACATTTTGTTGCCGACAAACTGTCTCTCAAAATCAGGTCCACTTTGTCGGCGAGACACTTTGTCATCGTCCCGTTGATATACCATGTGTTCAAAGATTTTGCAAAGACTGGAAAGGTTGCTATTGGCCTGTGGTTGGTTATTTCTCGTATGTTGTTAATTAACAAGAGGAATTAGGTTTTTTTAGGTATAGGACACAGGAATCATATGGGGTGGGGAGTTGACTTAGAATGATGACAGTTTTTGACTCATTTACTTTTATGCTTATTAAATACTAAATTAAAATACACTTTATTCGTTAGGTATACTATTCTGTTCCTAGTTTTGCAAAATATTTAACCCAACAGTGAACAGAATTTGTGATTTTTAAAATCTAATATTTAATATGTAATTTTAGATTTATAAAATGTAATAATAAATGCAATGCAAGCAATATAGTATTTATACTTTATATTTACGTTCTTTATGCCATGCAATGTAATTCTTTTGTTTATAGTTACAATATAAACACAATTCATATATGTCACAATTCCTGTGACTATTTAAATTTTTCTACACGATAGTATGAAGGTTCATACAGTTGAAAAAAAAATGCGTCAATATTTCTCACAGCACTGGAAGAAGAAAAATAGTCACAGGAAGAAATCATCATGTTTATGTGGATTGTGAGAGTTCACAGTCGTTTTTCACCAGGAATCAGATACCACTTTTAAGTTACGCAGAAGAACGCAAAAGAGATGGAGACAAAATACAAAATCTATTCGATCCAAAATCCCCTTTGCTTCGCTTGCTTTTTCTGAGTATTGCTCAGAAAATCATGCAATGTAAGCAGTATAACAGGAAATGTTGATTTCACTGCTAAACAGGATGCTATTTAGAAAATCCACCTCGTATCACTAATAGAATTAAGTTCTATTTTGTTCAAATTGTTCTCCTCCTGAAGTTTCACAAACAACAGATGAACTGCCGAAAGTGACAGGAACGTGTACACTTGTTCAGTTGCTGGAATAATAAGAAAAACATATGAACTTCAACACTACGACAAACATCTACCATGGCTAAATTAAGTCTGTGGTTGTAGCAGTGCACGTAAATTGCTTGAGGGACTTCCTTTCTGATGACAGCTTGTACACCAGAGATGCCCGCTCATAACTGAAACGCCATCGTATGTTTGTGCTATACATTTTCTAATACCAATTCCACATTCTGCCAGCACTTTCTTTATATTCATGAAAAGTGAATCTGCTGTTAGTGACGAGCATGGGTAATATCGAAGGAAACTATATGTGTAAGTTAGAATTCTAGCAAGCTATGGATTGCGTCGTTACTACCAGACTATACGGATGGAAATAATCGAAATTCTTCTCTTCAAGCGCCTTATTATTACCACTCATAAATTTAAACGACTGAGTTAAAACTAAGGGAACATGGCAACTTAAACTGTCTGTTTAACTAATTTAACGGTCTGAAAGGGGTTTATAAGTTACCGGTTTATTGCAGATTTAAACCTGAAAATCAGATGTTAGAATCTGGGGTTGGCGGGGGCTGAGGCAAATATTCGGGGAGCTTCAGTCCCTCCTAACCCCTTTCCTGTAGCGCCGTCCCCGATAGGAAACAGATTTCCATTTGTTAGGGAAAATACATGTTTTTAGTGTCAAGTTGAACACAATCAATAGGAGATATTTAAACATTTCAATACATCCTTTGACTATATAGGAGGGTATGCATCAGATCCAACTGCGTCGTTTTGAATTTTAGATTCTTGAGGGCCTTTTCTATTTCATTCAAATGTATTTGCTCAACACACCGTATTTCAATTTCTTCCTAACCCCTAGAATTACTAACAAAATTACTGAATGGTTGAGAATGGATTACAAAATACTGTTTGGAAATACTCTGCAAACGTATTAGCTGTTTCTTTATTGTTACATAAATCCCGACCTTCAAATTTTAATATATTTGGGGGGAAAAGTTTTGTTTTGTTTATAATAAATTTCCACAGTTAACCTGGATCATTATTGATATTATTTTCAGAATTTGACATAAAGGTCTTATAGGCTATTTTTGTCTTTCTTGGCCTCCCTAAGCAATCGAACAAATTCATGATAGTAGGGTTTTGGATTCTTAATTTTGTATGTATACTTTATATGATACATTGTTTTAACCTTGAGTTTCCTAACAATGCCTTTAGTAAACCAGCAGAGATACCTTAGGACAGATTTTTGGGGAGGACACGTTTGACAAATATTTCGTAAATAATATCATAAGGTTTACTAAGTCATTAACATTATTATATACTTTTAAGCATTCGCAATCAACTTGCACTATACTTTAAGTATGATGTAGTTCATGACATGGTTCTTTTTAAGTTTTTTTGCGCCCTTAATTTAGTAAATATTGCCGTTATTATCCTGTTGGTAACTTTTAGTAAATCATGGAGAAAAAAAACTGTCGCTTTATTTTTGCTCCCCTCTTAATATCACAACGTGGGCACCCTTGACTGTAGAGTATATTCTGCATTCCGTATTCTATATGGAACGTAAGTGTGCAACCTTAGTACAATTCTGTTGTATCCTCCAGCTGGACATCTTCCAGTTGATGAAGCTGTGTATACACCTTATCTGTTTTGAAAAATAAAAAACTTGTATGGGAGCTTTGAAAGCAACATCCTAATGCACATATTTATAGCTCTTTCTCCCAGATCTGGTGCTACTCCAAGAAATTGCTTAGGACAAAGTATCAAAATTATATTGACGAGGTAACATCTGAAATATGTACACATCCTAAGAGATTTTGGTCTTTCATAAACTCTAGAAGATGTCAGTCACGTGTTCCGACAGAGTTAATTTATGATTCGGCTACAGCTGCTGGTGAAAAGAGGGTACATCTATTGAATGAATACTTCTCTAACAATTTCTGTGTCCACTCTCCTTTTTTGCCGCCTCCTCAGCTTCAACCGATCTGTTCGCATTCACTGTCTTCATTAAGTACATAATCTGATAAGGTAAAATATCTGCTTTCTTCTTTACCTCTAAATCGTTCTCCCTACTCTGATAACATTAGTGCTATTTTTTAACGTAATGCTGCTGAATCATTGGCTTACCCTTTTTCTCGTCTTTTAAATAGGTGTTTTGCCGAAGGTATATTTCCTTCTTCTTGGAAACAGGCTAACATTATACCCATTCTGAAATCTGGAGAAAAGACCCATGTCTCTTCATACAGACCCATTTCTCTTTTATCTATTTTGTCTGTGGTGTGTGAAAGAATGATCAAAGATAGACTTTATAATTTTGTCTCACCTTATCAAGACTCTGCTCAATATGGCTTTCTTCCTGGTGGTTCCACTCTTACCAACCTGTCCTTATTACTCTCTGATGCTACCCAATCCCTGTCCAATAACAGACAGCTTGATGTCATCTATCTAGATCTTAGTAAAGCTTTCGATATACTTCTTTTTTATAAATTAACTCACCGATTCAATATCCATGGTAACTTCCTTTCATTATTGCGAGACTATCTCACTGGCCGTGAACAACATGTTGTTCTTTCTGGATCATCTTCTAATTTTGTTCCCGTTCTCTCTGGTGTACCTCAAGGTAATTTTTTGGGCCGCTCCTTTTCCTCCTACATATATGGACGACCTCCCATCTTATCTCTCGTCATCAAAAACCAAAATTCTTTTTGCTGACGACTGTAAATTATTTCGAGAAATCAAATCATTACAGGATGTTGCTGATCTCCAAAATTCCATCTCTACCTCTTCGATTGGTGTAATCCGTGGAACTTGAAACTAAATCCCTCAAAATCTTCTTTTCTTACTATTTCTTTAAAGAGGAATCAAATCCCATCTGCCTATATCATTGAAGATTATCCTATTGCTAAAGTTACTTCTCAAAAGGACTTGGAGTCGTATTTGACGAAAAACTTCTATTTGCTGATCACGTGACTTCTGTAACTAACAGTTCTATGCGCTTACTTGGTCTTCTCTATAGATTTACAGAAATTAAGGACCTTCATTCATTGAATATGTTCTACAAAACCTTCATTTCCCATAAAATTGAATATTGCTCCCCAATTTAGAACATGGCTAGTATTTCTAATCTATCTCATATTGATTCTGTTCTGAACTTTTTTCTTGCTATAGTCAAAAGAAGAATACCATCAGTACGTAGCTTAAGCAAACCAGAGTTATTATCCGTTCTTGGTCTCCATGTTCCCTCTTCTCGTCGCAAGCTGGCAGATTTGATGTACTTATACAAGATACTTAATGGGAATCTTAGAACTGGAGAGTTGGTATCTAAATTTTACTTCCGTGTTCCGTTGCGAATAACCAGAAATAATAACCTCCTTCATTGTACCACGCCTAGGCTAAGTATACTGCAGCGCTCCTTATTCTATAGACTAGTAATTATGTACAATAACCTTGATTCAAATATTGATATTTTCGGATCTGAAAACACTTTCCATCGAACGCTAAATACCAATATCTGAGTTATTCCTCTTGTGTATTATAATCGTCATGTTAGTGATATCAATTGCTGTGTTATGTGTTGTTTAAAATTTAATTTCATGTTATTTAGTTTGTAGTAATGTTATTTAGTTTGTTGCAATGTTATTTAATTTCTGTGTAAAATGGCAACTCCAGCTGTATCTGAAACTTACTAATAAATTAAAAAAAAATATTAATTAACTTTTTTGTAAAGTGTTAGTTACAGAAGATGAAAAGCTCTAATGTATCAGAACGTAATGTTGGTTTCATTTTAGCAGTCATTAATAAGATCGTCAATAGAAATTTTCTTAACCTCTTTTCACTCCACAGCTAAATCTTCAACGAGGAGAGTTGATCAGCAGAAATCGATGACCGATGGTAGTTTTTCAGTCTTTTAAGAACAGAAAAAAATCATTCGTTAGAGGCAGTGATGATCGGCAATGTGACAAAAGTTAACAGTGACAAGATAAGAATAAATAGCCGATTAAAGCAGCCTTCTATACTGTAGACATATCATATTGAGCTCAGTGTCTTGAGATGGACACCAATAAACAATCCGGATTCAAGTCCAGGGAGAGGCAGAAATCTTACCTTTGCTGACACTGAGGCAGGCTAGTAGAAGAAAGAGACTCAGTTACTAAGTTCTAATCGAAATAAAAAAGAACTTAGAGTATAGTAATGGGTAACAAAAACTCCACAAGAACTCAACCAACTAACTGACAACATTTTGCATGATGTTACAGACAAAGTAAATATTGTGGTGGTGGCAAACTCTTATAATGATATGATCCCACAACTTGAATAAACATTGGATCTACACATCGAAATATACAAAAAAAAGTGTTTCTACATTGATGATTGAACCTACAAAACTGGGGAAACCAGAGCAAAGACAATAGCATTCCTCTGAAGTAAACAAAATTTTCAGCTCTCATGGAGAAGGAAGGCAAAACTTATAAACAGAAATATAAATAAAGCCTCCCTTAAGGCCGCTACACTTTTTCAGAAATACTAGAACTTTTTAAACACAGGGAATTCAACTTACAAAACATGTAATACCCCACATAAGCTCATCTTCGGTAGTGAAATGATCTCAAACCTAAACAAAATCTACAACTTAAAACTCCCTCACAAATTAATATAAAGAAAATGCTCTAATCGGACCTATTTTGTAATTCTGACACCCACTACATGTAGGCCCTGGGTGTCCTGAGATGAATCAGAGACTGCCCACCAATATATATCCAGTCCAACCAATATGTATACAAGAAATAAACAAGAGTTCTGTATATAAGACTTAGATGACGCAAGTTGTCCTGTCTTGTGGCAATTCTACAAACCATATCTCGAGCCAAATAACTCAGGAATGCCCAGGAAAGAAAACACATAAGGAGGCCTACTAACGTTCATATTATAATAATCCTCAAAAACACATTCTGAGAAAGCACACATCTGTGGTTTACACTGGTGTTTATACACGGGCTTTGAGCAAGTGCGTAGAAAATTAACAAGGCACCGAGACAAAGCCAAAGCAAAAATTAATGAAATTAGTTATGAAGAAAACAAATGTTTTCAAAAGAACAGCTGGGCACCAAGAAAAAATATAAAATGATCCAAACGAATATATTATTCGGGGTAATGAGCAGTAGCAAAACAGTTCAAGAATCCCAGTAACCCTTTAGAAAACTATATAGGCCGCTTAGAAATGTTTATCAAAACAGTACACATTGAGGGGTGTACATTCATTTCCAACACCTTGGAATCACACATCTCAGCTAGTATGTGCTGAAGCAGAACAATGGAGACACAACTCTTCTAACCTTTACTGAAAGATATAAAAACGAAAAGACGAAACTATTAATCTTGTACACACTTATGCCCAAAATGTTAATACACGAACAAACACCATGTACCCAAAATAACATATAGTTGGCCGAGTGGTAATCCCGCTCCTTTGTTATACGCAAGGTCACAAGCTCAATCCTCGTAAAGGTTCAAGCGAAGGAAGGTTCCGAACTCCTACAGAGAATCGAATTTGAAAAAAAAAAAAATATTTTTCTTGACTATTGTGCTTTTATGTCCGTTTAATTTGTCTTTTCAAAGAGTTGGTTTTACGTTTTAGTGAATGCATATTTTCAAATCCAGGTGAAGGGAGTAAATTGCCCCCTCGCCCCCCTAAATGACGCCTCTGACTAAAATGATGCACATATAAATTCTTCCGGAAGAAGCAGTAGTAGCCCTTAAATATAAGATAAAATGAAAAGTATGGGCGGTAACAGTAGCCCTTAAAGCTACTAGGAAAATATTTTTTTTTAAGCAAGTTAAGGTTTTAACAGTCGCAAAAGATGCAGTCTCTTGTTTAGCAAGATTATAGCAGTTCAGTAAAAAGTGAAATTATTTCCCTCGGCTCTGAAACTAAATGAAATTTTGAAGGGACTGATTTATTTATTTATTTATTTATGTAAACTCCCCGGAGTCTAAATTATTTATTTTCTTCAATGAACTGACTTTTCTTGAATCATTTACTCCTGTTAATTATTTATTTATAATGTGCTGTTTTGATTTAGATTTGTTTCAGTTCGAACTATTTATTGTACTCAGCGAATAAGAACTGCTATTAAAAAAACAAAAAAACAACAACAACCGGAGATTGTATTTTCTGCTTTAATCACTCCCACATGATGTTAATTCCTACAGAAAATTTATTATCTTCCTCTCTCTCTCTCTCTTTAGGTTGAATATACAATACTTTGCTCACATTCAATTTTTACCGATACAACTTTAGTTGACACATCTTTACAACCAGTGGCGGCGCAAGACAATCTGGGGCCCGGGGCAAGTGAATTTGATTGAAGCTCTATCGCGAACACAATCGAGGAGCGCAAAAACTGCTACTATTGGCCATAATATCCTACTTCCCCCTTATTACGAGCCCCTCGGTAAACTGGGAAACTCGCGGGGGACTCACTAACGAAGACGGAGAACTAACTTCTCGTTCACTCGCTATACCCTATGCATGATAATGAATATTGTGATTGTGGAGAGTCATGCTTTTCAACCATCCGACTACAGCAAAACGAATAAGTAAGTCCTGAGACGGCATAGTTACTGCCTCACCGACCACCATCGAGGTGCTCTACTGATTTATCATAACGAGCAATCTTGTGGAGACCGGGGCACAGTGGGTCAAAACCCTCTCCCCCCACCTAAAAAAAACACAACGAAATTGTTACCGCCTGAATACTGAGGAAAATTGTTTGAATCTTGCCCAGGGGCTTATAGATGTGCTATATTGCTTCACATTTACATAGTGTACTGGATATAGCATGTTTCATATAAATAAAAGCGCTTAAGCAGCTGTTTAACGTGTTGCTTATATCACAGGAGATTTTATTCATAAGTTCGGCTATCGTGAGGTAAAATAAATGGCTTAATGAGGTCTTCCGAGGTACAAAACAAACAGTGTTTCTTTCAGAAGATTTTATTCGAGGGGCTTGTCGGGGACTCACAAAAATTATAAATAATGCATATTTACTCTAATGTGCTGAAGATTTAAAACAACAATAGGCACAAATGTTCCATAAGAATATGTTGTACTTTCTTCGTTACCATCAAACGTAACAATATCTGCTATTATATACGTATTTCAGTGGGACAGCGACAAGTTGTCACGACGACAGGGTGTCACGACGACAAGTTGTACAGCAATGCTTGGCTCACTGGCGTCAAGTTGTATCACTTTTATTTTGGTTCGCTGGGAACAAGGTATCACGACCCATATTCGTTTCTAATCAGGAGGAAAGTAACGGGACGGGAAATTAGTTGAAACATTCATGTGGATTTTTAAATGCATTTTTTTTTCATAGTGCATATCTTGCGTTTTTAGTGCATTGAATGAGTATTTTCAATATTTTTAGTGCCTATTGATCCAGTGGGTGTCTAAGTTTTTTAAAATCATTTTTTAAAGAAAATCCTAGTGGGTAATCAGTCTAAGCAGAAAGAGAGGAGATCTACATGGCGCCTTAAACCCGTTTTCCCGTTTAGACATTTTGCACAAAAGCTGGAGATTCGTAAGTTTTTTACTGGTAAATTAATATCACCTCAGAAATTCACTTAGCATCATGGACTTGCCCCGAGGGCAAGAGGGTTCGGGTAGGACGGTGGGCGGGGCACGTTCGGAGTCTAGTTGCTCAAGTCACTGTAGTTCCCAATGTAACAGAAAGAAAAGGCAATGATTTTAGAATGCTGGCTGTCTGTCGAAGAGTATAAGGAAAAGTATTTTGATCGGTTTTGAAGAAAGCTTTTTTTCTCTAAAGATAACTGAAATAATTGATAACCTATATTTTTTTAAACGGGCCTAAATTAAAGGTTTCAGTGTGGTCTATCTACAAAGGGAGATAAAACGTGTTATTTGACATTTGTGCAAAACAGCCTCTTTAGATTTTGTACTTAATTCATGGAAGTCCTCAATTTGAAATGAACAGTTGATATTTTTATGGTGCTGATAGTGAGGATAGGGGATTAAATGATGCAGATTTTTTTGCCTTGCCTTTTTTGCCTTACTGTACTATTACTATTATTAATAATATTGTTGTTGTTACTATTATTATTATTATTAATAACACATTGAGATATCCAGACAAGTGGACCCTCCATAAAAAAGCGGATGTGCAGTTGTGCTTGAGTAAATGGAACTCTCATCAAGAGGAGAAAATAACGTTTTTAATGGACTGGTGAACACTGGTCAGGATGTATTCAGTACACAGAAAAAATGGTTATTACTGAAATATAGTTTGTATCTATTGAAGGCAGGGGAGACACTCACGAAGAAAGAGACTTCGCATTACCGGTTAGGTGTCCCCAATGCCAAGTTTGTTAATGCTGTAAATGAAGTACCTAAAATTATATGGAATGCCCTTGTTATTCCTCATTGGTGAATTAGTGCGGACTTTGTGTTGTGTTTCCGACAATTTTGTTTTTAAGGCTTCAAAGTTTATAAATCATTGGTCATTTATTTTTTACGAGCATGAAACATTTTTGTGATCACGTTCGAATAAGAATTTTGCAAAACTAGTGTGTGAAAACAAGGAGTATAAATTCCATTGATTCACCAGAATTAAAAAAGCAATTCTTTTGCACACCTTTTGCAAAATTATTTCTAGGGAACAAAAAATAATTACAGATGCAACGATCTGTTGATGCCCTTTTTGCCCTGATGATTCCAACTGGAATCACTAATTTAATATCTGAATTTTATTGCAATGTGTCTCATTTATTATCATTTCTGTTGTAGTGTTTCGGAGTGAGATCACTAACTCCTTTGACATTCATATCACTTAGCACATGGCAAAAGATTCCATTTGGAATCGTACATCTTAGGGAGTAAATTATTGAAAGTAAATTTTTATTCACTTTGAAGAAAATAATTCAGGTAAGAAAGGGTATTGTGATTCATTTCCATTCCATCGCTTCCAAAAAAAGGGACTTGGTTTGCCCCATTCCATCGCTCTTGATGACGAATATTAGTTTTCCAGTTACGATCTTCCATTTCATCGCTCACTGGAAATATAAAGTAATATAAGAAAACAGTACAAGGTTGGGCAAATGTTCTGGTGTGGGTGCTCATAAACTTGGGCCCGGATTCTTATGTAATTACATATTTCATCATATACCTTATAGACATGTCTTTCTTAAAAAATCGAGGCAATCTTTCTCTACATTTTCTTTAACGTACATACCGATATTTCATTGTCTGATAATAGTTTATATATTTCTACGTTGATATTACCTGAAATTAAATATTTTATAGTTTTCAGGAAAAAATCAGTAAGTACATATTTTATGTGCTGATATTATAATAAATCGTAGCAATCTAGACTCTTGTCATTGGCTTGTGTCTTGATTCCGAACAGGTCAAAATTACTCCAGATTCCGTTCATTTCATTGAGTCGTTATAGCCGTGCCGCCGAGAGTTGAGACGACAGGCAAAACGCGCTCTTTCTAGCAACTCCTTGGGTAAAAAAAATTGCAACGGCGGCACCACGCTTTTGTCATAGGACCAGGGGTGGAATGGAGGGTATACGCGGGTACACGCCGTGTACCCACCTAATAGTATAAAACACAGCGTGTACCCACCTCAGTGCATAAATATAAAGGAACGTGTTCCCAAATCCGGATTTTTATTGAGCAGCGTGTACCCCCCAAAAATCTTACCATTCCAGCCCTGCATAGGACTGATGTTCTATCTCTGAACATAGGTCCTTTCATATGGAACTTGAAAGTTTGATATCATCAGTTCGTTTTAATAATAAATAGAAAGGACCTTTCCTCATTCAAATTACTAACAATGTGAATCATGTCATGTAGTGCACTTATTAATGCAACTATCGCCTTTACTATGTTTAAAAAGTTTACAAAAATTTCAACTTTCGATGGTTTCCATCTGTCAGTATTACGAGATTTTAAAGTTTGGTAAGTTAGCTTTTTATATTTGCATTCCAGACTAGACTAGGGTGAGCAGTTACGGGCTATTAAACAATAGAACCAATGATTTCAAAAAGAGGACGCATTGTTCGAAAAAGATGATACAAATATATGGAATAACATTTTAATTTTGTTAGATTTCGAAATAGAATTATTTAATTAAGCTTAAAATATTTTTGTCGTTTGTATCCGAGATTTTCAGTTGCTAACTTTCAAAATTTATCATTATCACTTAAGATCTTACTTGAAATTATAGAACTTTGCAAAACGACAGTGATTTGATCCACTTCTTTTTTGAGGAGATGGTAAACACATTGTGAAAAATCATTCAAATTTAGGTTAGAGTACAAGATACAAAGAAACGAAGAAAAAAGAAATGGCATAATGGTATATATATCCGTTGCACACTTCCAATATGATTTCAGTGGCACCTTAGAAGTCAGTGGTCTCATTTCCAACCCATTCTTCTAATGAGTCTAACCATCACTTTTGCACACCAGTTCCCACTCCACTCCATTTCACTACATCGTTACTGCTGTTAACCAGTTCTTCACTTCCCCGCTCTTTCATTTACAAAAGGTGAGGATTCTATACGCATCATCGCCAGGTATTTACGCTCGGAACGCGTTCTCTCACGTTTGGAGCGATTTTACGCAGAAGGTTGCAGCTAGTAGCAGCTAAATGTTGGATGCTCTGGATGTTGGATGTTGGATTCTAAACTTTATATTAACGAGAAAGAAGAGCTTGACCCGTTTAACTTTTTTTTCTGCCTCTCGATGAATTTGGAAAATGTAGTTTCTCGACGAACATATAATTACAAAAACGTTAGGATAGAGCTCTGAACTACATTAAAGATATGATTACACTGTAGCCGAACTAGAAAACCTACCATCAGCGTCTGCCACCTGCCTTAGGCGCCTAAGCTGGGGGCCCAAAACTGGGGGTGTCTAAAACTATATATTAAAAAACTCCAAATGCACTAAGCGCCGAAATA
>JAGDQP010053824.1:0-13472 GCA_022664845.1 Lepisma saccharinum
ACTGAAGCCATCTATTGGCAAAATAATGGATTACTTTTTACTACACCAGATATAAAAGGTAAGAAGGAAAAATCGATGAAACTCCATTTATCAAACTAGGTCGTTTTCGAACTAGTGGAACTGGTTATCTACGTGGCAATATACCTAGAACAATTATTGCTCACATTAAAATATGTTTAAACAAATTCAATGTGTTCCAATGGGACTTGAAACTTAATTTTTCATTCTTTTGCCAAATGAGTCCAGATGGAGTTTCATCTTTCTCCCCGTGCTCCTTCATATTTGGTGTCTCTTATATTTTTGTTTAGTCTTACATTTCACGTCCCTTTTAGTTTTTCATATTTATTATATATGTTTTCACGTGTTCCTCTTTTTTCTATTATAAATTGGAAATATTTCTTAAAACGACAAATTTATTTTGGCTTCTTAAATAATTTCTTACATCATTTTGTATTATTAACAATTAACTCTGTATAGGAAGAACTCATACTGTTAATCCCAAAAGTATGTAGCATTAATGATTAGGACAACAACTTACTTTTAAGTTAAGGTTACCAACGTAAAGCAGAAAAGGTCTAGTACGTGATAATTGATATTCAATCTGTGATAGAAACGTGTTTTTTTCTTTTATTGTATGAAACAAACAAGGTGTGAGTCCTTTTATGTTCATTAGTTTTATCAGTTGAATACGGATGTCATTGCATTCTCGAAATTTCCTGTACGTTTAAAAAAGATAGATAAGAGTTACGTTTATAACAGACTAAATTGTGTACTTCGCATTTCCACATGATAATACCAAATCTTCATTATAACATGCTTTAATATATTCGCAATGTCAAATATGATCAAATTGTTCAGTAAAAAATAACATCTGCACGTTATCGTTGGACTTACTGTGACGAAATAATGGCATTTTGAGGTTCAAACCTATGCAAAGATATAATCTGTAAGGTCTTCCAGGAACGGAGCTCGCTTCGTTGATTCTCCGCTCATTCAACGCTAAAGAATGGGATCTAAGGCTTCGTGCTCTCCACACAATGTCGTGGCGGCAAGTTTTATCGCGTGTCCTGGAACCATCAAACTTCTACAAAGTACTTGTTGGTTGTGGAGTCCTCGCTTTTCCACACGGCACGGAAGGAAACAGTGATGAAATACCAGGAAATTTGAAACCTTCCACGCAAAATGGTACAGTAGTGAATGTAAACAAACGACTTTACTTGCTGAAAGGGTTTGCAAGCTATTCAGAAGCAAATGTGTTTCATTTCAACGTGTGAAGAAAATTAAAAACCCTTTCGTTAAAGTTTGTTGTATTAAACCATCATCATGAAAAGATATTACATTATACATGAAAAGATATTACATCATAATGTTTTAATGCAAGGTTGTTACGATACCGTGATGAATGATTTCGCGATTTGTGTTTGCGTGTGCACACTGGACTACTTTGTAATAAGGCTTCTCAACATATAAAATATTTTCCTATAATTGCCAATATTCTTGTTTACTTGATCTAAAAAGCTTCTTGTTTAATCTTCATGTTGAACACATTTGTTTTAAAAAAAGAGAAAAACGTTAGATTTAGTAACAATAATCGATGTAGGTTCTACTTCATCTCTGGTTCATTAAAGATCCCTTATTGGCGTAGTTTTACACACCTACCTTATACCGCAATATTTTTCTTTTGTTATTGGAAGAGCGTGGGTTCAGATACAAGGACCTAACATCCTGCACGGATCTTACTCTACAATTTTAGTTCTATCAGGTTAATGAATATATGGATGGTACCTTGATAAAAGGCAGATATCTAATTTTCCCATTCATTCTCTTTACATCTCCGTTATCACGTGAGGTCCTGTAAACATAAGATACTGTAAAAATCCAGTCTCTTTCCGCTCTGCATTAACATTGTTTGAACGAACTCTGGCGATAAGTGAGACCTGGATTGTGATTTAGCTAAATTACATCATATTTATGTTGTAACCAGTATCTGTTCCTATCATCTTTGCCAACTTGGTTCTTCAGATTATACCTGTTTTTGATTAATCTGTTTCCTCATCTTACATATTATGAAGAATATAACGTTGTGATGACTTGATGTCAGCCAGACTAATGACTTACCAATCTTCTATTTTCGGTGACAGTCCACCAGAACCCAGATTAATGTCTGAATGCTGAACAACTGGAATGTATTGGAATGTAGGCGGATTATAAGACATTGATGGTTTACAGTTGCAATTCCGTTATTAAGTTCTCAATTTCTTTACCTCTACCATATCTTTTTAATATTGAGTCAAAGAGCGGATTTAGTGTCTGGATCGGCAGAATACATTAATTTTTGGTTTCCATAGATTTTATGCATGTTTCTAACTTATATTATGTACAGCTATCTATATCTTGACAAATTTGGAATTACTAATTTACAATGATGAATTTTCATGTGTACCTAGTTCCTCATAGTTGATATATGACTGTGATATTTTATTGAAAATTTCAATAGCAGTCATTGGAAGTTTTCCACATATTAAAACTTGTACTCTGTCAATTATTGACATCAATTTACCATTTCCTGGGCAAGACTCCTGTAAGCATAGCACATCGATGTATTTGTCCCTACTATCTTCCTAATTTTAACT
Organism: Lepisma saccharinum; assembly: GCA_022664845.1. Lineage (NCBI taxonomy): Eukaryota > Metazoa > Arthropoda > Insecta > Zygentoma > Lepismatidae > Lepisma > Lepisma saccharinum. The sequence goes on from JAGDQP010053824.1 coordinate 2,634, forward strand.
ATCACTGTAGCTTTCTGCTTGCAAGTGTGCTGTCCTATATTGACTGCCATGCCTAACAATGGTGTGGGCATAACAATGAGGTGATTTGTGGGTAGAATAGAAGCTGGTTCACCCATGAGCTCTAACGAACTGTTCATAGATTTACTGAATACTTACAAGGAAAGGTCACGGTGGTGATACGAGCAAAGCCGAATGAGACATAAAACAACTGAAAGACGGTGGATAGAGAAGTAGAACACAAAAATTATAGTTGCATGGCGCAGAGGAAAAGGAGATATGGGTCACGGAAGTTAGAAGTGCAAACAAATTGCAGTATACCGGGTACACGAGATAATTTCTAATAACATTTGAACCATCAAAGCAAAATTAACCAAACTTCGTACCAAGAAAGTACACCAAGAGGGAACGACTAAAACATATTATGCATTAACACAGGATGAACAGTGTTGCCAACTCAATAGAAAGTTTTATTTTATCAAATTGCACTACGTCAGCTTATTACATATTTCAAAACTACATGTAAAGGGAAAACATTTAATATCAAACTCATTTGCCAAGGTTGTAAACTAAGGTAGCTACAGCATTGCAAACCTACAAATTTTTTAGGCCTCCACAATACTAAAAACGCAAGTAAGGCAAACCTATATGTAAAGTACCTATTAGTGTCGGATATAAAGAGCGGATCACGGATACTTGCAATCAACAACTGGGACCCAATTAGTCACAATCATAATCTCCCTCGTTTTCTTTCCAGCTACAAAACACAAGTTTAAAGTCTTCCGATACACAAAGAAAATTGCCGAAAACCATTTTTTTCCACCTCTACTATTGGCAATTGGTAAATCTACGTGCAAGTCTCCACTCGCTCATTTACCAGTCGGTATTTAGTACCAGTGATTCCAAGTTGGTGATCCGCGGACCTCTGGGACCGTGGGTTTTACGTGAAACGGTGTTGCAAACTATAAACCTGATTTTTCTCTCCGGAATGCGTTGAGATATCAGGGTCACGTAAACGTATTTCGATGGTTATATCAAATGGATTTGATTTCCATTATTAGAAATTATATTGGGATTCATTTTTTAGAGATCTGGCATTTTCAACATTTTCACAATTTCAACCTCTAACGCTATTGATTGCAAGTATTCATGATGCGCCACCATTTTGTTGCTCATATCCGACACTAATAGGTACTTTACGTATAGCTTTGCTCGAGTGCCTTACTTGCGTTATTAGTATTGTGGAAGCCTCCAATATTTGGAGGTTTGTAATGCTGTAGCTACCTTAGTTTGCAACCTTGGCAAATGAGTTTGATATTAAATGTTTTACCTTTACATGCAGTTTTGAAGTATGTAATAAGCTGAAGGAGTGTCATTTGAAAAATAAAACTTTCTATTGGGTTGGCAACACTGTTAATTCATAATATGTTTTAGTCGTTCCATCTTGGTGTACTTTCTTGGTACGAAGTTTGGCTTATTTTGCTTTGCTGGTTCAAAACTTATTGGAAGTTATCTCATTTACCCGGTGTACTGTAATTTGTTCGCACTTCTAACTTCCGTGACCCCTATCTCCTTTCCCTCTGGGCCTGCACTTATAATTTTGGTGTTCTACTTCTTTATCTACGGCCTTTCAGTTGCTTTATGTCTCATGGTCACAATGCTTTGTTCGTTCACACCGTGACCTTTCCTTGTTAGATTTTCCTGTTTTCACTTAAATATATTTTCAATCACGGAGATGAGTGGAATCGGATAGGTTGAGCTTTCCTTCGGTATTATTTTGTTTACTGCTCTATCCGTACGAAGCTAATTGAAGATCACAGGAAAAGAACGTACGTTGTCCATTTTTTCTCCTTGAAAGGCCTCTCTAACAAGCTATCATACATGAACAGAATATGCGTAATCCGTCTATTAGAAGTAAATAAATTTCTACTTGATGTGCAGCTATACGCAATGCTAATAGTGGAGTTTTAAAACGTTCTCCTGTAAAATCAATAAAATGTACAAAGCACGTTCTTTTCCTGTGGTCTTTGTCCTTTAAATGTTCTAATAATATGTCGTAGATCATTCTTTAGAATTTTATCCAGTCTCGAGAGTGCATAGTTGCCTCTGCATAATGCGTTTGGATTAGTTTGTCAGTTGATGTCTCTTGGTGATTAGTGATTACGCTACACCTCTATTTACAACTATTTACGCTACACCTCTATTTACGCTACAACATGTACTGAGATACAGTCCTCAGTTGGAGAAGCTCAACAATTCCGTTTGCAGAGACTTTAGATTTAAGCAAGTTTGTTTTTTCTTAGGTGACAATAAAACCATACGTCCACTTCTAATGACACAGCCTGCGGTACCTTAATTCCACCTTGCACATGAAAAACCTGCAAAACGCTGTCTTGCTCGTGTTTTGTAAATAAGTCTTGCTCCAGGTATTATACTTGTAAGGAAAACTGCAAAAATCCTCTAACAAAATATTACTGCGAAGAAGGCGATTGTGTAAATTATACCCAATTGCAATGATTAAGGTGAACAAACTATTAGTATTAGATTATTTTTAAAATTGATATGCAAACTTTAACGCAACAGTTACAATACGTTAGGCCTTACGTGATTCATGTTTAGTTTAAAATAAGTGGAAGTTTTGACAATAAAGAACGGTTCATTTGTAAAATGAAGAAGTGTTATTAAACAACATGCGAAGATTTGGGCGTTATTTGTTATTGGAAATTGGCTGGACTAACATCAGAAACACAAATGCTCAACAAATGAATGTAAGTGAAAATAAAGTTGTTGTAATGCTAATACTATACTTTTATTTCAGTTACATTTATTAATAATATGATAATGGTTTTATAACTAAAGATGCATTTCAAAAAATGTTATCCATAACACCAAACTCAAATTGCCTTTAAACAAACTTAAGCAAATTTGTGTAGATCGTACAAAAAATATGAATTACAACACAAGTGTTACCTATTTCAGAAAAGCAGACACAGTATTGCAAAACAGTAACAGTTTTCTTCTCAGTATGAAGATTTCTAACGCCCATAATGTTTAAAATAACATGAAATGTTGATTTAGTGTGCTCTCCAGTATGCTACGGTTCAGTACGGCGTGGCAGTGGCGGTTGCGCACGACTCACTAGTGGCATTCTAAAGTGTTACTCGTACTCATACACAGTGCCGAATCTAGAAATTCTCCTATGGAGGGCAAAGTTAAATTTTGCCGCCCTTTCCATCATTTTTTAGCCAAACAACACGACCGACCGACGCAACGGCCACAACATTGTCTCGCATCACGTAGTGTATGTACTTTTGTTATCTTCTCTGTAGCGTGGCATCGGTATTACTAACTCCAGTAAGGCAGTAGACCTGCCTATCTGACTTGAATCGCGGTTTTAAATTTTAGAGATGAAGGTAGGTTGTATGGAATAATATAACAAATGTTTTAGCGCGCCCATAATGAAATTTTGAAAACGTTTAGGACAATTTCAATCTGATAATCGATTTTACTTCCTTTTTTAGGAGCTTTAATTTTTTATTTTAGCTGTTTGTCGCCCTCTAAACGTGCCGCCCGGGGCACTTCCCCACTTTTTCTCCCCTCTAGATCCGGCACTGCTCATACATAATTGATATTAAAATGCTGGTAGTAGTTGTTTAGGTTATCTTGAGTAAGTGTAGTTTTAGCTCAATGCCCTTTAACATTGTAATCTAGGCGAAATAAACTTGTTTAACTTGAATAATTAAAAGAAACCTAAATCGAGAAAAAATATTTTTATCTCATGAACCATTAACGATACGACTTTAGACGTAATAACTTTCTTTCAAGCACTTAACTTTGTGAATGCCATGGCCATTTTCCCAACACTCTATCTTAAATAATTCTCGAGTTAAGAGCGTTTTAGTAAACTGCGCCTTTCCCCCCTCCCCCGAAGTTGTTGACCGCGCGGGGGGGGGGATGACATCGGTTCTCATGATCACTATAGTGCCTATAACAATAATCAGAAATAAAATTGCGTTAGGCTTTGCATGCATGCTCAACTCCCCTTAGATCCTGTACTATACATTGGTAATTACCTTTTCCACCTTGTCAATATTAACTTGTATTAGCTTATTGTTGTCTTTCTAATTCCTTTGGTATGTTTCTGTTTGTCTTGATTTCGATATTCCGAGTCACTTCCTGTTGTATCTGTATCCATTGTTTAATCCGGACCCACCCCCTAAATATGTCCCTGACTACAGTAGCTAGTGAAGAATCTGTCTTTTGCTTATCAGTATGTGAATTGATACCATCAAGCTACTAGTTGTTTATGGTTTGGTTACTGACAATGAGCTCCTTTTGCAGAACTAAAACGCTAGAACAGCCGGAGGCAGTTCTACAAATAACACTTTACTTCGCCTCTTGAAAGGAAAATTGTCTAATGAGTTCCTTCGTGTTTAATAGGAATAGAGGCAGGCATAGTCTCAGGTCTTCGAAAGAAGAATATAATACGCCAAACGAAAAAAGAAAATATTTTATATGGAAAAGCTCGTGGTATTTTGTGCCTATCGCTACCTGTTTAATAGGACTAACAATTTTACCATATTGCACCTTCTCAAGAAAAGTGATTATCTCAATTTTATTTTTTGAGAGCATTGCAATAAATTTTATTTATACCATAAGGAATAATATAAAATTTGTTCCGAGAGATCCGTCGGTGTATGTGGAAGCTCATTGAAATATATTGCAAACAATAGGCTTTTGACCAATTTTTGGACCAAAAAATGGACGCAATTATGGTCTAAAATCAGTTTTCCTTTTTGTAAACATCACTATAAATTTTGTTTAGACCCAAAACAATCAGGGGAAAAAATGGTCCCGATGGATCAGGGGGTGCACTTGGGGTCTCCCTGTCTACGTAAGGATTTAATCTGGACACACTTTATTAAAGTTAATCCTTACGAAAACAATAAAACGGTAAAAGTCAAATGCAGACTGTGTAAAAAGGAAATGGCAGACCTTGTTGCCCGAATTCTTGAAAAACAAGTTCTTGAAATGAAGTGTAATAGTTCCCATGCCTGGCGCTCTGAGGTATACTCAGCCTCCTATCAAATTCAGTACCACAGTGTCCTTTGTATTCCTGAGCACTTTGGGAGCTAAAGGCAGCCGAGTGTGGGACTGACCATCCCACCTCACTTCGTGCCGTTGGTCGAAAATATGTGGAGCGATACTTGCGTGCGCATTGCACCCGAATAAATATCTTTGTCATTGAATTTTAATAAATAGCAAATGCCATCAAATTTGGTAATATAGAACCTACAATTTCTAGTAAGTGCTTATGAATAGACCGAAAACACGATTGAAACGTTATAGAGGCTACTGGAGATGGAGTACCTATCATAACCCTTACCATTTTTTTCATTTTTAAGAAAATGTTTAAAACGTTTTAAACACTTTTTTTTTGCAGGTTATGAAAACGTGTTTGAAACAAAAGACATAAAAAATACGTTTTAAACATATGTTTTTTAAAAAGCACGTCTTTTTCCAACTCTGGCAGAAGAAGAATGCAGGTATCGGGCTTACTAATGTGATAGCTAATTATGTTCGATCGACCACTTTAAACTTTTTTCTTCTTGGGGGAGATTTCAATATTACACTTGCTGCCATCGATCGCTTCAATAGCTTCGAACGTAAAGAGAGGCTAATTGAAAACATGTTTTTACTGGAATATGGTCTTGTTGATATTTTGGTCTTACATCAACCAACAACAACAACAACATTTGTAAATTGCCTATGGCCCGCAAGGCCACCAAAGCTGGACTTCTGGCTCTCTTACTCCACTTTCTTCCTTAGAAATATATTCATTCAAGTGAGTAAAATGGATTATTTGATAGGAGATGATGAATCAGACCCAGTACCAAGACAAAAAGGCCCACACACCCTAAACAGCCAGGAAAAGTCCTATAAGGTGTTCATTCGATAATAAGGTTAACTCATGCGGAATATATGTTAGGAGTCCAGAAGCCGTGTACATGTACACTGGAAGTGCACATGAAGTGTGTCAGATGTGAACCATTGCATAGATTGACTGTCTGTAAGGTTCTTTAAGTTTTTGCAGTCTTTGCTCAGGATTTCCTTATCATTTAGTGACTCTGATAAATATATTAAGTTTACTAATGATTGCATAAATCTATTGTCTGTTTTAGTCAAAAAGTAAGTTAGTAAAGTGGGAATTTTGTTGATTGGGAAGTGCTGAATGGTGATAGGATATCGACCTGTGTTGTTATTTCTTTACCTTTAAAATCTTGATTTATTTAGTGAATTCTCGAAGCTTCCGTGATTTTGAGTCAAGTTGTATGATGAGTTGATATTATGTTCCCTGTATGTTGATTATGTTTGAATTAGTTTTTGTAGAGTAATTTGATGCCGAAGAGTTGTTACGTTCAGTTGTTTTGGAAAATTGAGATTTGCAAACTTTTTTTCTTTAATTGAGTTCCTGTATCTTTCTTTACCTAGTTCCAGATAACCCATAATTGGTGTGAATGAAGTATTCCTGTAAAGTTAATTTCTGTCCGATCTCCACATCCTTCTTGAAACCCTCATCCAGTATCTTTCAAATTTCTCAAAGAGTTCTAAATTGATGTTTGAATTAAATAACTCATGTCCGGATTGTAATGTTTTGTGAGTATTCCTCTCCTGATCAAATTTTAGTGTTTCTGTTGTTAAGGAATTGTCGGAAGGTTGAGTGTAAATAATTTGTGTATAAGGCCATCGTGCCAAACGGTGTTAAACGCGTACGTGAGATCCATGAATACAGCTGCTGATCTCCAGCCTTTGTTTAAGGCAATTTGGGAATCTGTTACAATTCTCATCAGCTGATCAATGGTGGAGACCTTTGTTCTAAATCCTGCTTCGTATTTGGAGATTAGATTTGCTTCTTCCAGATAATGATTAAGTCCTTTTAAGAGAACAGTTTCGCAGATTTTTGCTATTGTGTTAGTTAAAGTGACATAAAGTGACATCATAAATAGGCCTGTAGCTAACTGTAGAGAATCGACTTTTGTTATTCTTAGGAATGTAGATTGTGAAAGCAGTTTTCCAGGAGAGCAGGATGTAGCCTAATTTTAGTGATGCATTATACAATGAGGTGAGGATATGATGAAGTTCAGGAGGACTTCTCTGGAGTGCTATATAGGGAATCCCATCGGGTCCAGGTGCAGTATTTTTCTTTTTTTTATGATTTTAATTATCTCTTACTTCGTGACATCATCAAGCAAGATGTCCACGTTTCCTTTGTGTACGTCCTGCCTGTCAAGTTCTGTCATATCCTGGAAATGATCGATGATGGATCTTACCTAGAAGCAATTCCTGAGATTTCTTTTTGAATTTTTTTATCTTGTCTTTTAATTTTTCGTAAAGTATTTCTATGAAGTCCTTATTGTTTGTGACAGGCTTACCATCAAGAGTATTAGGTAGGGGATGTTTTGAACCTTTGCCTCTTTGACTTGATAAAACTTTCCAAAATCTTTTGGGATTGTGTTGGTAGTTATCCGTTAAATTATTTATAAATAATTTAATAATTTATTAAATTATTTATAATCCACTAAATTATTTTCTGCTCTCTGACTTGTGCTATAGAGTACTTGATTTCTGTTTGAAGATTATTGATCTGATGTTTAGTAAATCAGTGGGAGTCCTATGGAAGAGTCTTGTGAGATGCTTTTTCTGTCTAATAGATGAGATAATTTCAGCGGGAAGTCTTTCTTTATGTGGGATAATTTTTTGCTTTGGTACGGTGCTTGTTAAAGCATCCTGCAGAATTTTGATAATGAAATTGTTTACAGATTCTATTTCTTCATTATTTGTAATAGGTAAATGAACTGTAGTTAGATCCTGTTTTATTCTATATCTGATTTCCTGCCAATTTGTTAAATTATAATTATTGAAGTAGCTATATTCAATATTCTTATTGATCTGAATATAGAATTGCAGAACCACTTCGCCATGGTCGGACGGTAAACTTTTATCAACTTATTTCATGGCCAGTAAATTAGTCATTGCTGGTGAGAGAAGAATTTTGTCAGGAGTCGTTTCATTATTGTTTAGAAATCTTGTTGGACCTACATTTATGCTTATAAGAGGAGATTGAAGTAAAAATCTGAATAACTTTCCTCCACTTGTATCTGTTCTCGGGTCGCCCATCAAAGGATGCTGGCAATTTATATCGGCTGTCAAAATGAGATTTTTGTATTTTTCCAAATGTGGTAACAGAGGTAGACTTTTTGATATATCCGTACTTGGACTTGAGTACAGGGTAGCAATGTATATTGAATCTTTTGTGTGAGGAATAGTAATTAATAACGGTGTGGTTTGTTGGTCCTGAAGTTCTGTTGGTAAGGACATTTCATGTGCTTGAATTTGGATTCTTATTAATATAGCTACTCCTCCAGAGGCATCTTTACGGTCTTTTCTGAATATATTGTATCCTGTAGCTGTAAGATTTATATTGTGTGTTAGTTTGGTTTCATTAAGTACAAAAATATCTATTTTCTCATCTATTGCTAATTGAAGTACTTCCTGCATCTGTTCTCTGATGCCGTTTATATTTATGAAGCATATATTTAATTTATTTTGATGTGAAATGTTGCCATCCTCACTTGTAGATTGTTTCGGTATATTTTCCCCTCCGTTTGTCTTCTGCTTCTTCACATACTCTTCATTGCCAATGAAAATATGGCCATCCACGGACTGAATGATGTTTAGATGTCTCTGTAGAAATTCTTCCGTTGGTGATTTGATAATAGAATTGGTCTTTGTAAGTGTTTTTAACTCCTCTGGTAAAGTTAATGTGAGTGTCAAGACCGACAGCACCCATTTTGAAATCTTTTAAAGCTGTTCACCAATCACTCTTTGGACAACTTGTTCAATTTCTTTAATGTTAGAAGTATCCTTTACTGTAGCGTCATGAGTGACGTTTTGATTTGAGTTTTCATTATTAGATTGTTTGAGAGCATCTTCATATATCATATGTTTTTCTGGTGTGTGTGTGTGTGGGGGGGGGGAGCTCTGTATATTCTGTCTGGAACTATTTTATGGCTTTGAGTAGGTCTTAAAGGACATATAGCTGCCACAGTTCTATGACCAATTTTTTTGCATGTAGCACAGAAGTTTTTGTTTGGTATTTGGTTTCATGTGAAACTAGGGTGTTTTTTGCCACATTTGTAGCAGAAAAGCTTTTTTGATCATATCTTGTTGATATGGTACATAAAACATGTTCGGCATGGATAAGGTCTTCCAAAGTTTCTTGACTCTTCCACTCTCTACCTGCAGTGGCCTATGTATATTCCATTTGTTATCAGACCATTGACCAAATTGGGATCCCTAGTGAATACCCGTCCTAGTGGCAGTGGACCCCTATCATTATTAATGCGAGTGACGTTCGTAATGAGTGGATATTTGTTTTTGATTATGTCTAATATTTTTTTTGTTTCAACATCAGTAGAAATGTCTCTAATTACGCAAGTAAATGTAGTGGTGGAAGTTGGCTTCTGTGGTATTTTTCTATTTCATCCATGATAATTAATTCAGTCCTTGGGCCAAAATCTTTATCTTTAAACGCTCCTAGAAATCTAGTTTGATTTTCCTTGTCCCTAAATTGTAATCTATATCCATTTTGTCTTATTGTTTGATGAATGTTAACTTCAATGTTGGGAAGTCTATTGCTTATAATTTTGTCAAAAATAATAGGATTGAGGAAGTCATTCTTCCCATTCTTCACCATGATTGTGTAATTGACTTCATCTATTGTTTTTGTGGGGCTTGTGTTTGCGGATTAATTTGAATAACCTGAGCATTACTAGTTGCATTGTTATTTCAGTTATTATTTGTATCTGGCTGTTTTTTGTGATAGGACGTTGTTTGAGTTTGCAGATGTATTTTGTTCCTTATTTGGAGAGAGCCCTCCAGCAGTCTCCGATTCTATATCTTTAAGTGCAGTGCTCCCGTTATCCAAGCTAGGTGGCTGTGAAATTTTATTTTGTTTTCCTTCTTTGGGATGTTCATCTACTTTTTGTTTCGCATTTTGGATATTAGAGATGTCTTTGTTTGTTTCTTTTGGTGGAATGTCTACTGTTGAAAGGTTTCGTGGGGAAGGAGTAGGAGAGTGGGAGAAGGAAGCTTGGCTACCTGGTGAGATGGGCTCAATGTATTCCAAACTTTCTTCCTTCGAAACATAAGATCTTCGTGAGACGCTGTAATCTTCTGAGCAAGATGATTCTTCCATCACTGCTGCCAGATCTGAGTAATCTCCCTTGAAGTCTTTACTGTATGATGCTTCATTGGATTCGTTTGAAAGGCTTGATTTTCTTGTTGTTATGGTTGTGATTTTGGTGCCTTTCTTATTTTCTTGGATGCTGTCTTTATCTTTGTTTATTTTAGCTCTCGGTGTTTCTGATTTGTTAGTTTCTGCCTTTGAATCTTTGTTTTTTAGGCGATATATTAATTTTCTTATTTGAAGTATTCTTCTTGTTTCCGCCCATCTTGAAAATTAATGGAAAGGAGAACTAGCGCCCTTCAATATACTTATTATGGCAATTATAAACACCTTCCTCGCAGTCACCTGTATCGATTTTACTTCTATGATACATTATCACAATTATTTGATATTCCCACTGTCATTCCTAATTTTTTTCCAAATCATGACAGAATTTTATTTAATTTCGAACTCTTTCCTGTTCCTTCAAAAGCTAATTTTGGTATTTTCTTAACTATCAGCTTCAGTATGAAAATTGTCGTCAAGCTACATCATATTTTAATTCACCATTATTACTATTTAGCTACCAGTTCAACTGATAATCTTTGTTTATG
>JAGDQP010053825.1:0-10767 GCA_022664845.1 Lepisma saccharinum
GTGGGATCGAACTCAGGGGTCCGTCATTTCGAGGTATTCATCAGTCATGCTGGATAATGCTGTGATGCCCACTGAGTTAAGAACATAATCAATATCTAACCCGTTCCTTTCTCCTTAGGATGAATTACGTACGGCCTTAAGATGCTGCAGAGGCATTAAAGTAAAGTTCCCGTAAAACCTGTCCTTATTCTTCGTAGACTCCTGTGGTACATGCGTGGAGGTATTGAGTTGAATCCATTTCTGACCTTTAGACATCTATGGCTCAGGGCTGTGTAAGGTAGGGGGCAGGATGCGGGAAGTGATCAGCTGATCGTAGGTTTAATATACGATCTTGGCATTTGCTTGGTGTGACAGAAACCCCCTGGAAAACCTCAGTTATTCGGGTGCTGGGTCGGACCAATGACCTTCCGAAAGCGAAGTTAAACTCTATGAACTGAGCTACGGTTGCTCGGTGAGTGATACTGCATGTTTTGATTAACTTTCCATCCAAGAGGAATGATTTCTATTCCTGGTTTTGGAAACATGTAAAATTGAAAAAGTTCCTAAGTGAGTTTCTTTTACTTAATCAGAGTTACGTCTACGTACTTCTTGAACATGCACTGGATTGGGCTGCGAGAAAATATATATATATATATATATATATATATATATAACGCTGTTTTCCATTGAATCAATTGACTACGAGGGAAGAAAAATAGTTGCGAGAAATAATTTCTGAAGGGGGAATTGAAAACACTCACTATCCACATTGACAAGAAGGGTGCGGGAATTTTTTACGATGGAAACTGTGTGTGTATGCTATCTAGTCCACTTCGGTTGCCCAGAATTTGCTACCATATAGAGCCTTATGGAGCCAACGATCTTTCCTGTACCCTCTTGTACTCCTCCACCCGCTGAGAAGCCAAAAAGCTCACTTTAATACCCTCATCATTCTCGGTTGTCAACCTGAAGGAAACAGAAAGGAAACGAGCTGCTGCTTTCGACCAGCCAGAACCGCGGGTACGTGTTCTCTCTCTCTCTCTCTCTCTCTGTTATTTGAGCGTTCAGTGAGTTAAAGAATGATACGAATAAGAAGCAAGATGGTTTGTAACATACTTCAAGAATATAAATATTAGAGGGAAGTTTGCACAACCGAACAAACTTAATAAAAGAGCCGCCGCTGTATTTGAGCATCATATAAAGAATATCTGAGATAAATTAAGATCTCTCCAGACAAATATTTGTGTGTGTGCGTGCGTGCGTGTGATAAACATCGATATGAGTAAGTTATGTTGCAAAAGGCCATACCTTACTTAGTTGAGCGTTGGTTTCGTATTCGGGAGGTCCTCAGTTCCGTACCAGAGGGTGACTGTCCTGACTTAGGTTTTCCCAGTGTTTTCTTCAGCCACACCAGGCATGTAACGGGATGGTACATTCAATTTAGGACCTGGCCGACTCCCTACCGCATTTCGCAAAAGCTTATCTCGGAGTGATCCATAGGTGTCTAAAAGCTATAAATAAGATGCAAATTCAATGAGTATAATATATAAACCTGTCGCTCTGTTAATCGACATATTGTCTCTTAAGGATAATCTAAACAACGATCTCCAACAAAAGATAGCAGCACTATCTCCTTATATATCTAATGTATTCTTATCGTTGCACGAAATTTCCATGCTGCTCCTAGAAATTCAAGTCTAGAGACTCCAAATTTTCAGGGAAGAAAGTTCATAATCAATTCAAGAGCATGATCGATGTCCATTTTCAATTTTCGTTTTCCTTCATTGTTGAAACCGCGTCGTTGTTGTTGTGAATATCGAAACCTATAACAATGATGCTCTTTCAACAATGAACAAAAACAAAAATGAAATATTGGCATCGATCATGCTCTTGAATTGGTTATGAACTTTCCTCCCTGAAAGCTTGAACTCTCTAGTCTTGAATCTGTAGGAGCAGCAATGAAATTTCGTGTAACAGTGAAAGTACATTAGACATATACGGAGGTATTGCTGCCATCTTTTGTTGGAGATTGTTCCCTTAGATTATCCTTAATGCCGTGTGGATGGATCGACATGGAGACCGAGATGGATCGAGTGCCCGTAGCTCAGTTGCTATAGGGTTGGCTTAGCAATCGAAAGATTGTAGTACAGTCATTTATCCTGATTGAGGTAGTACCGGGCCGTTTTCCTCACGACACGAATAAACTAATGGTTATAATAATCCTCAGAGATAGAATAAACACACACACTCTCATAGTGACAGAGAGTGTGTGTAGGAGAAAGAATGAGTAAGAAAGAAAGAGAAAAACAGGAATTGACGAAGTCGTGGAAAGAAAGAGAAGGATAGGGAAAGATCAATGAAAACATTGAAACTAGATTGATTTATTATTATCCTAAAAACAAACACAAATACGCGGTTTACTTTCTGATTCTAGCTTATGGTGTTTCTTCTCTCTCCAATTCAAGAAGAATCTCTGATTGAGTTCTATAAATAGTTGAAGATATCATTTTAGTCGAAAAAACACGGCGTTGACTGGGAATCGAACCCGAGTAGTCCGAATGAAAGATCAAGACGGAACCACTGCACCACACATTTCACTTCTAGAAACCTTCGCTACACATGTTACAGTTCGTCTGTGTTAAAGAAGTACAAGACAACTGGACGCTTCAGGTCAATGATTTATTCGCATAGCTGTGCTCTAAACACCCACATACTTTATTTTCATCTTCTGACCAATATTCGTTAATGGTCGTCTTCTTCCTTATTTACTAGGACAGTAACTTTCCTACCTTAGGAAATGCATTACGCGCATGAGGTATTCTGCGTACACGTGCGTTGGGAGTTCAAGTATGATATTCTGCCCAGATTGTCAGTGTTGCTAACCTTTTTTTTTTAAATAATATTTGAGAAGTTTTTTTCACGTCGTTGGAAATTGAACAAATATTATTTGACACATATTGTGATTGTCCCGGTTCCAAATCACCTGCGTTGTCAGTGTTACCAACCTATTTTAAATTCTACTTATAAAAATTTAGTGTCCGTTGTATTACACCAAATTGAGCATAATATGCATTAGTAATCAACCTCAACACACGATGGAACTTCCTCGGCCTCAGGTAACCTCAACTCACGATATGACTTTAATCGCAGCTCCACGATAAAACTTCAAACTCAACCTCATGATAGATCTTTAACTCCGACCTCTCTCAACCTCACAATGACACGATGAAACATTAACCTCGACCTTACTCAGCTTCAACCTCACTAGTAAAGTTCAAATTCGACCGCTCTCAACTTCATGGGAACTTCAACTTCGACCTCACTAAACCTAAATCTCACGATTGAACCTTCACCTCCCCTCACTAAACTTCAGATGGACTCTATCAACCTAGACCTCACAATAGAACATCAACTTCAACCTAACGGTAGCACTTTAATTTCGACCTCACTTAACGTCCAACTTACGATAGAACTTCAACCTCAGCCTCACTATGGAACTTCAACATTGAGCTAACTCAGCCTAACGATGGAACTTTAACATCGACTTCATTGGATCCCAGTCTAAGGATGGAACCTTAACATCGACCCCACTGAACCTCAACCTGACGATGGAACCTCAATCCTGACCTAACTAAAACTAAAGCTAACCATGGGACCACAACCTCGAGCTCACTCAATTACAACCTCACAGTGGGTTTTCAACCTCGACCTCAACCTTAATTTCTAGATGCAATTTTAGCTTCAACCTCAAGATGGAACTTCAACGTCAACCTCGCTTAGCCACAACCTTGACCGCACTCAGATGTTAAACCTCACGAGGCCAAACCTCAATCTCATCTCTCCTAGGCCCCTAGACGCGACCTTACGTTTGTAAGTTCGAGGTGTAAGTTTCATCTTGAGGTTGAAAGAGCTGGAGATTCAATTTCCTCGTAAGGTTGTGAGGTCGAGGTTCATTGTAAGGTTGAGTCAGATCAAGGTTGAGGTTGGGTGAGGTTGATGCAAAAACTCAGTTGTGAGGTCTAAGTTAATTCAGGTCGAGGTTGAAATTAAATCGTGAGGTAATGAGATTGGGGGATCATGTTCCTCGTGAGATTAAGTGACATCGAGGTTCAAGTTCCGTCTTGAGGCTCAGGTTCAGTGAGATCGAGATTAAAGTTTCATCATAAGGTTGAGATTTGAGTCTGATCGAGGTCTAATTTGAATTTTATTTATGGCCTTTAGGCATCTAAGGCTCAGACCGGAATAAGGGTGAGGAAAACTGCTATCTCGGCATTTACTTGGTGCCACTGGAAGAACCTCAGTCAGGATGGCCGGTCACTGAGATTCAACCCACACCCTCCCGAATGTTACGCCAACGCTCTACCGCTGAGCTACGACGGCTCGGTAGATTAAGGCTGAGGTTAAGTGAGGTCGAAGTTGTTCGGTTGTGGTTGAGTAAGGTCGAAGATGAAGTCCCATCTCGAGGTCGAGGTTGAATTTCTCACTTAAAGTTAAGGTTGGATGAAAGCGAGGACAAAATTAAGTACTAATGATGATGAGGATCTAAGGATGAGCATATGGAAATTAAACTAATCCTCATGAGGCTGAACACCAATTATGCACGTGCCAATGAAAGTACGTCAGAACTAGAGTTCAGACTACTCGAATATTCGATGTTTTCTGGCATATCATAGATTCGAATATTTGAATACTTCTTGGTAGGAATAGTTTGGAGCCCATTTTACCAAGAACTGTAGTTCTGTCCTTAGAAGCTTTCCAGGTCATTTAGAATGTTAATATCAGACAAACAATTAATCCGGGGTAAAGCATGGCGTGGTGCTTTGCATAATTTTCTTTCGAAGTAATACATTACATAAACTTTACACGAACCAGGACTCGCATCTGGCAGTGCAAATCTACGCACGCCAATCCTCTTTCGAAAAACTGTATACCGTCTGTCCTACGTCACTTGTTCAATACTTAGACTTAGGTACCCTCAACGCTCGCTTGCCTCTTCCCCCGTTATCTTTATTAATACGGGTAAACGCTATCACTAAACACTAGGCATACTCCAACGAGCAGGATGGATCAAATACACAAAGAAAATAAACAAAATTAAAGTAAAGTACTTGTGCCGCTACTTTCTTTGTGTCATCAAGCACCATTTTACAACAGGAGTCTCTCGTGTGTGTCGAAGGTAATGATAAGTTCCAGATTTACTGCACGTGTATCCAAATATTATTTTGCAAGCGATACAGTAGACAAATCCTTGTTGTTTTAAACATTTCCATCCTAGTTCAGAGATGTTTTTTGAAGTGACTAACGCTGTACTAACGAATGACCAACTGCAAATACAGTGACCAAATACAACGAGCTGACTAGGTGAAGTATTCAGAAACGAATTTTGTGCGCTAGTTGAGCCTAAAGTTAGTAACATACTAGTCGCATGTTTAAACAAGGGCAAGCTCTAGTTTTGAGTTATACTAATGAACTACTCCGAGGGCAGACAACAAGGAAAAAAGATAAATATTCATAATTACTTAACGAAAAAGTGAATATATTTTCCTGCACAACACATTTCAATAAATTCAAAACATCAAAACCGTCTTTTTAACTACAAAAATGACTCAAATATGTGGAACGCATGCTAATTTTGTTTGTAACTAGTAATACGTGTTAAAGTGAGTTGCTCCATCTGTTGGCTTCGTGACGCACTTGATTAAGACACGATAATTTTAGTTATTTTGATTTTTAGAATTGGTGGTTCAAGCCCCATCGAAGAAATTAGATATTTCTTTTTACTTTGACTAAATTCAGTAGTAACTTAAATGTAATAGTTATAAATAAAATTTTGCATCTTACATGATTTTCTACTATGATACATTAAAATTGGATTCAAGTACTACGGGAATTTATGTAGTATGCGAAATTAAACTGCTGAATGGGAAAATATAGCTAATGGGAGCTTAAACCACTTGTGTTCCTAAGGATGAGTTCAGGTTAGGCCAAATTTCTGTACTTGCACATGTTGGTGATGACCGTCTCAGAACGGCGAAATCATCGGTCGCTTCTTTCCTACTTCGAATTTTGAAAATAGGAAAGAAAACAAAGATAATGTATTTGGGTAATAACTTACTGCAGAATACATATTTGATAGCACAATACACTAGGATAGGTTTAAACACACACAATAGAATAAATACCTAAAAGATCTGGAATGATTTTTATGTGCCCTCTTAATCGATTTGCAATATTACTGCTAACATTGTTCATAGCTTGCCAAATACTATAATTAAGTTCACATTTTCTATCAATGACCTCTAACTAAAAGCGATACTGGACTGACTGCTGTGATTGAAAATTTCATGAATATATGAAGCTAGACAGCGGAGAGGCACTTCTTTTGTCCACTTCCAGTCTAAACCAATATGGAAAAAAAAAATCGGTTTTTACTAAGTTTTTTACGCTTGACATCGTGTGCAAACTTGCAAACAGTAAATATTGCTTACAGTATTTTCTATTATATGTAGAGTAGGGTATACAATCATACGAATTGCCCAGAACATCATTACGTATACAAAAGACTAGGCGAATCGAACCAACTAACCAAATATTACCTTTTCTTATTTTCTTAAACATATAAAATATCAAATTAATAAAATCGGCTTACGCCCACACGACAGGAGTGACTGCTTAGTGTCGAAAGATAGACGCCAGAGTAAATATTTAAACTCGTTTTTCCACTTCCAGTCTAATCCGATGTGGATTAAATTTTCAGTTCTAACTCAGTTTGATAAACTTCTTATTTCTGTGCGGCCCGTTTATTGACCTAAATCTTAACTCCAGAGTTATTCGCATGATAGTATACCCTACTCTGCACATAATAGTAAATACTGCAAAAAATATTTTCGTTTTTTTTTTTTAAGAATCAAGACAAAGAAACCGCTGCTTAGCGATATCAAGCATAAAAACTTAGTTAAAACCGAAAAAAAATGTCCATATTGGTTTAGACTGGGAGTGGACAAACGAAATTAACTATATTCTCCGCTCCCTGGCTTCATATAATCATGGCATTTTCAATGGCAGTAGTCAGTCCTGTATCGCATTTATATGGAGGTCATTGAGATGTACACACAGAGCATGAAATATTATCATTACGTTTTAGAAACAGTTTCTTTTCTGAAAAATGATACAAAAACATTTTTTTAAATATTTTCTTTCATGCTAGCAAGAATTGCAACGTCAAAGGGTAGTTTTGTAAATATTTCTATCAATGATATATTTTTTTAAAAAATACTATATGTACTACACAATATATATTCCCGTATTGTTTCAAACTTTTGCTGCAATGTGTTAGAAACATATGTTTTACTAACATGTATAATGACACTTTTGATAAACCTATGTTTAACAACATTAGGCGATTTTGACGTTTACCAACACAGAATTTTGAGATTTGTCCCATAAAGCCAATGAAATTAATATTAGTTTTCGGTATATGGCAACGCTGTGAACACTGCAAAATAATTGTGACAGCATATATATCACTTCGGGTCTTTTAGATGCTTCTATATGTTTAAACGTACTGTAGTGCATTGTGCCAACAAATATACTGCTTTCTGTAGTAAGTATTGATGCGTATGTATTCTCTTTGTCTGGTTTTCTGTTTACAAAGTTCGGCGTAGCAAAGAAACGACCGATTATTTTGCCGTTCTAAGACAGTCATCACCAACATGTACACGCATACAAATTTGGCCTAATCTAGACTCACCACTAGTGGAAATATTCGCCCTGAACCGAAGTTTCCTAAAGGTTTTCAATAAATTCAAATTCAAATACCAAGTTGAAATAGTGAGATGAACCTTAAAAAAATCGAGTATCGTCGTAAATCACATGCCATGGAATTATGTATTTTCTACGAACTGTCCTACCTTTCATATTTGGAGTTTATATGTTAAAGACTGCCACGGACATAAATAGTGTTCCTTTCGCAACGAGAATAAATTTGTTTTGCCTTTTCAAGCATACGCTATAATCTAGAACGAAGATAAGGTCTATCTATAAGACCTAAGAAAACAAACACTTCCCTTATCTTGATACTAAGCAATGTTCAACTGAATGGACAAGACTGTAAATAGAAAGATTCGACATCACGTTAATAAAAACACTTCTTAGCATTACATATACATTGAGTCGGGCGTTCTTTTTCTATATGGTGTAGCGAAAATTTTCGGTTGGTCGCAACACATCTTACCCTCTCCCTCTTTTTGTGTGTTTTCTTTTTTGCACGTGCTTTTTTCGGCGATATTTTTCGTCTTCAGCTTTCTTCAAATATTTTAATTGTCCAGATGACAATGAAGCCAAGCCATTCAGATCTTCTCTTTCATTGTTGTATTGACGGGATTTCATTTTTATTGGTTCTTCATTTTATTACTTAATAATTCTTTCCATATTTTATTGCCTTATTTCTTAACAAAAAAATCTTTCGTTTAAGATCTTCAAAAACAAACATAAAGATCTGGTTGTTGTTTTATTACGTTGAGATTTTAGTTCGTTTAGCCACCCCCCTTCCGCTCCTTGTTGACTAATTCAATCCTTCTCTCTCATTGACTGAGGCCGATCAGTAGTTCAACTATGGCCGTTAAGTAGGAAAAGCTGCACTAAGAAAGGCTGTCTCCGAAAAATTAGATAAAAGCAAATTTATAACGCAGCCTCGTATTTGTAAAGTTTATTAATTCATAAAGCAGCCTCGACTGATGAATGTTGTCAATTTTGGGTAGCTGTATTCTTCAAGTACTTCATGATAGAAGCTGAGATTTTAATGTCGGAGTTGGCGATTTTGCATCGTACATAATGGATGCCCCTGGAAGTGTGCAACAAGAAGTATTTGTTTGGTTCATCAGTGTGTGTGAGGTGATTTCTGTGATATATGTGGTGTGCAGTGGGGTTTTCTTGTTTTTCTAAATGAAAATAAAATATATATCAAGTTGTGGTTCTAATCCCCATTTTCTTCAGTGTGCGTGTAAAATTGATTTAGTGCACCTTCAGCATGTTAGTGATTTGAGGTTTTGGTGGAAGCATGTGTGATGTGGATATGTCCGCTTAAGCTGGCAGGCGCCGGGGGTCGGTTTACTATCAGGTTTGTATGGTTGATGTCTTGAAATTCCTCTTTCTGTCTCAGAAACCCAAGTCTGTTTTACCTATTTTTAGATAACGAAATTTCAGCAGATAAATTTTGTTCGTATGACTTGAATATTTTACCTTGCACTATAGTTAAAACTACCTTCCAAATGCACGTTAAAATTTCCACTCAGCATTTTGTTTGCTCCTTCGGAACTGGTGTGTTGTAAATTGCACGAAATATCTACAGCATGTCCGTTTTGCTAAACGTAAGATTTAGTGATTCTCTATGCTTTATTTCGGTAATCAGTAAAATTTAAAACTTCTTCGATGCGTTCGGAAACGGTAAGCCAGTTCGCTCATGGAAAATCGTATTGTAAATTTACACCTAACCCAATAATAGTAAATCATATTTGTATTATAAAATTGAAGGTTAGGCTGTGTGAAGTTTGAAAATGGAAATTATATACGAAATGTTTTGACAATGATTTTGATATATTAAAGTAAATTTCTATCCAGTAGCTATAGTTGTAATAACTTTTCGTAGAAAGATATGTTACACTTTAGTGATTGTGGAAATTTAATAGATTGTGTAGATTATCTGCGATTTTTGGAAAACAAAAGTAACCTAATCTTTTGGAAAATAAGTGTTTGAAATCTTGTCTCTGCTCTTAGGCAAAGGATATCTGTAAATAATTAATTTACCATTTGTTATGTGAAATTAGCAGCACCTTTAAATCTCGTTTTGATGTTCTAAGGATTCTGGTCAGAAACTTTTTATTTTTCTTAAGAATTCAGCATTCAGTCTTTTGATTGCGCTTGTCATTTATAAGTAAAAATAAATAACATTTTACCAGATATTCCTTGTGTCAAGGCTTTTATTAAGAAGTAGGTAGTTTACCATCACTGTGGTATTGCTGTAAAGGTTCCCAATCTTTCTCCATTTCATTCCGCGAAGTGTTATTTCATGTGTAAGTGAGAAAGTAATTGCGTATGAAGTTAAAGTTTGATATATTGATTCAGTGCTTCTGCACACATTAGGGAATAGTCAAATCAGTTGAGTTTATCTAAATTTCGTATTTTAATGTTATTTAGTGTGCGAGTGCTTTGAGCATTCTACTATTTTGGGGGCCTAGTTGCGTTAGGTCATTAAAATAGTGTTTTGAATTCTGCTTTCCTTCGGGATGTTCTCGCCTGCGTGTCCCCTCATTTTGGGGCCTTTCCCTTCGAGATTTGGCCTTTTGCATTTTGCCAACTTTCTGCGTTGGCACTTCTTTCTGACTTCTTCCATGCATGCTTCGTGGTCTAGACTACCGTGTGTTTTGTCTTGGATGAGGCTGAGGCAGAGTGCTGATGGGTAGGTACCCTTCAGTCATCAGGTCTGATAGCGACTTTCTTTCGTTATTTGACGTCTCCTCTGGCGTAATGTAGGCTTATCTTCAAGGTAGGTTTGACCACGTTATGTGAAGTTTGCGACAGGGCGGCGCGGACCCCCTTGTTTGATTTGAGTCTACCTACTTTAGGTAGAAGCCGCTACATTAAAGTGGTATCCCGAGATTCTTCCAGACATTCGTTAATGGTGTCCTCCTATAAATCATGTAGCACAGACACCAACTTGAAGATTTTTACGTTTAGAAATCGATATAAACCCTCCAAAACTCTACTCACAACATTCGTCTATATACCCCT
>JAGDQP010053826.1:0-13471 GCA_022664845.1 Lepisma saccharinum
GCCTTTCTTTTTGTATGGATTCCTTTTTCCTTCCTCTTCGCTGTTATTTATTCATTTTTCTTCATTTCCCTCTTATTCATTTCTTTCTTGCAGTTCTCATTCAGCTTTACTACTTTTTCGTTTACTTTGTTTTCTCTTTGTTCCTCTCCTTTTCATTCCTATTTTAAATTTCTATGCTTTCGTTTCTTATCATTTCCTTTCCATTTCAATCCTATATTGTCATTTACTTTCTTCCTCTTCTCTACTTTATTATTATTTTCTTTACTTTCGCTTCTTTTACTTACATTTCTTTATTCCTTTATGTACTTTCCCTCTTTATTGTTTTCAGTTCTGGCCCTTTCCTGTTCACTCCTTCCCTTTCCATTTTTTCTTTCTTTTCCATTTATTTTATTTTCTTTCCTCTTCATTCCCTTCTTTTTATTTTATTTGTTTTCCTTACTTTTCTTTCCCCTTCAATCCTTCTAATCCATTTTTTTCTGTTCAGACCTTTTGCAATCTTTTCCTTCTTTCCTTTCTCCAAATTTTCTTCCTCTCATTTATCTATTCATCTGTCCCCTCTTACCTTTTTATTTTACTTCTTGCTCATTTTAATATATTGCTCCTTCTTTTCCGTCTTTCTATCCGTTCTCTATGCCTACTTTTGTTTGTTTATTTCCTTTCTCTTTTGTTTCTTCTTCATCTAAAGTTCACTCATGAAAAGAAGGGGACCCGGTATCTTCTTTCTGTACTCATTCAATAAATTTAATACCCTTATTTTATTTATCTATCATTCTTCATTCCTACATATCTTCTTTAAATTATTCTTTCTGAAGTCCTGTTGTATTACTTTTTTTAAAAAATTATTTCGTTACTTCATTATTTCTCACTTGCATACCTTTCTCCTTTCCTATCAGTCTTCATTATTAGGTGCCTTCTTTCCACTACTTAATTTCTCTTGTTACATATATTTTGCTATGTATTTATTTATCTATCTTCTTGTTCTTGTTTCTATCTCTTTTGTTAAATTTGTGCCTGTTCTTGTGAACAAGACCGATATGTTTAGTGTAATAACTACGCTCATTACACTAAACATAATTGATAATGACACTTGTTCATGGAGCTATTTCATTTGGAGACGATTAACACAGATACAGTTACAGAGTAAGATACAGTTTTGTTACTTACGAAACTTTGGCCATTATCCCTACCATTAGGAGGAAATAGGCAATATATTAAGACCATGTATTTAGTTACCGTTAGCAAGGTTTGCATTGATATTTCTCATTGTCGGTGAAATTAAGCCCAAAGCCCCAGGCAACCCAACAAACATTCATGTTCGACAGCATTGCCGACACTCCAGGATAAGTTTAACTTTGGAAAGAAAATCCACATCGTTATCTTTTCCCCAAATAAGGGTAAGAATATCTGCTAACTAAATAAATAATTTCTTCACCAATACCTTTGTAAAGGTGTGTAATAACATGTACTAAAATGTTGAAGTTCAACTCGCGTGGAAAACCCTGAAAAAATCATGCTTAAGTTATGGTACGGGTTATTTCCATGCCATTTCAAGCAGGTTATGTCACGCAAAGTTTCCGATTTTGATTAAATTTGGCACTGATAGCGTTCTTAGAACAAATTCCAATTTACAGGTTTCTAGGTCACCTGTACCCAGATTTACAGCGTTTCAAAATTTGGCATGTTTTATCCTCAAATGTTGTCGAGACCAACACTTTACGGAATTTCACACCCATTTGAATTTTATTGTTTTAAGTCATGCTTTGTGGATTGTAAAAGACAAGATTAGGTGTTTCTGATATAAAATTTATCATAGAATCCAAATCTGATAACAACATCGTGGTAGAGCCAATAGTTTTTGATATATCGGCTTATGATTGCGAAAAATCCAGTTTCTGAAATGGTGTTCATCTTGCAACATAATATCGCAATATCTAAAAGGAAACACCAGATACAGATATGAGACTTACACCATTCGAAAGAGAAGAAAATCTTAATTGGCCAAAGTGTGTGTGTGTGGATCACTAAGTTCAGAACGCATACTTAAATTTTCACGCAAAAATACTTGTGAAATATCTTTTCTATACGTTACTCCAAAGTATTCCTTTAAACAGAAATCAAAGTCACTTAAATTGTAAAGAGACTTAGATTTCAGCACAGTAAAATTCGATATCTTTTAACTGAAACCATTCAGACGACATTGTATTTGATCAGCACACGAAGAAAGACATTCACTCAAAAGAAACTGTTCGTCTTGAGAGAGTTCATCGCAGTTACGTCGCCTTTTCCTATGACGAGTGGAGTATCAAGAAATTCAGGCTCAATAAACTAGCTGTTTGGCTACTCTTTCAGTTCATCAAAATTATTACGATAATATTTTAGTTCTTTAAGGCACTTTTGTAGAAATTGTACTACTTTTGATCAAACCATGCGTTTGACACGGCGTTGATTGTCTGCAATATTTTGCATTGGCAAATCATCTAGCAGACAAAATTATAATTCTCAGTATGTTTTTTTCTGTGCTTCAGCTTAATTTATTTGTCATACTTGGAGATCAAACAGGTTTTTTTCAATATTAAGGCAAAAAAACTACGTTATATCTTCCAGCCCATTAAGTTTCATCAGAGTTACATTTCCATGATTCGCTCTGGACAAAAGACGTCCACCTCTTCATGCTATGACAAGAATATACACATAGACTTTATACTATGTAAAAAATATATAATTTCTCTCATTGTGTCATTCGTTACAAGATTTAAATTATTGGCGGCCCAATGTATATAAAGTGTGTATGTGGCTCAATTTTACGTATTTCCTTTTGAACACCATTGTAAAAACTAGTCATGTTGCTGGCTCCGTTGTATTCTTGTCCACAACATTCCTTCAGAGAAACCCTTCTCTTTTCTATAACATTTAAGATCTCATTAGCTACATATGATACTGACAGATTCTCCACTACATGAAAACAAACAAAAGATTGTTTAATTTCCAATGCTTTTAGTATTGTGTTCTCTTCTTTTTCAATCTGGCAGTAATGATAAGTTTCATTTGGCTGATCTTTCAGATATATTTGAGTGGAATCTATTATTATAGGAAAGAAGGCTAACTTGGATCTCATTCGCTAGTTTGCTCTCCACCTTCAAAGACATGTTAATAAGTTTATTCTGCACACAGTAACCGTGCAATTGACTGCTGATTACATGTTCAGAATGGTTTCTTGGGAGGAAAAAATAAAATTGTCGCGGATGGACCCCTGGACTTTTCCCAGCGCACCCACACTGTAAGAGTTACTCGCCCGACCCCACTCTTTGATTAGGAACTCAGATTTAAAAAGAAAAAAAAACATTTCGTTTCCGAAATAAAATAGTATTCTGGGACTCATCCTGTATATACAAACTCACGGTCTCACCCCTCCCCCACCACCACCATCCTAGATTTTTGTATTCCAAGCAAGAAATTTGCTATTTTACAATTTTTACCTTCAATTGCATGCTAGGTACTGTACACAATCTCAAGTTTATCGGTCTAATGGAAGTACCCTATAGATTTCGAATATCGTTTAGTGAATGAGTCAAGTCAATATACCCTCGAAATTATAAATTGCAATTTCAAGTATCTCGTGAACTTAAACACTTGAAATTTGAAGAACTGAGTAAACCGCTTAACTCATAGCATGTCCAATACGTATTTACTCTGTGCTTACAGTCAGTTCCAAATAAAAAGCAGCGAGTCTCAACATTTTGGACATGCTATGAGTTAAGCGGCTTACTCAATTCTCCAAATTTCAAGTGGTTCAGTTCACGAGATACTTGAAATTGCAATTTATAATTTCGAGGGTATATTGACTTGAGGGTCATTCAATAAGTGCTTAGAAAATCTCAGACATGACACTCGTAGAATCGAAAGAGGTTTGCTCTTAGTAAGCGTCATCTTTCACTAGACTGCTGTTAAAATGTCAGCTATATCCATCAGGTGGTTTCATTTTCATAGCAACAAACATTTATTTATATAAAAATAATAGAAGATGAAAAAATATATATAGTTTCGTGCAGTGATTAAACACTAGTGTTGCCATGAGACGAGACGAGACAGAGAAATGGCTATAGAAAACGAGACGAGACAGAGCTGTCGTAATGTAAATATGTCTTTTCGAGACGAGATACTCTCTGGACAAGGCATTTTCAAGGCGAGACAACCAAAATCTCGTCTCGTGCGCAACACTAATAAACACTCTATTTAAAAGGTTTAACTCCGAAAGAGATCAAAACCGAGTTGGACGAAGCTCATGGTAAATCTGCTCCTATGTTTGCTACTGTTTACAATTGGGCAAATTAGTTTAAACGTGGCCGTGCATCCAGAAATAATAAACATCGTTCGGGATGTCCAGTGGAAGTAACTTCCTCCGAAATGATTAAAAAAAAAAATCCACTATATGGGTTTGAGTGATCGACGAATTAAAGTGCACAAAATAGTTGAGGCCACAGGTATATCTCAAGGTAAAGTGTTTTCAATTTTTGCACCAAAAATTGCGTGTGAAAAAAAATCTCAGCAAGATGGGCACCGCGTTTGCTCTCAGTGGAGTGGAGAAACGGGTGCATACCTGCGCAGTTTCGATGGCGAAAATTATGGAATTAAAGTTCGAATTACTACAACATCCACCATATTCACCAGATTTGGACCCCAGTGATTTTTTTTATTTACAAACTTGAAAAGGATGGCTCACCGAAAAAAAAAATCACTTCACATCGAGCGATCAGGATCGATATACTGGGAAAAGTGTATCGAGCTAAAAGGAGATTATGTTGAAAAATTTAAAAATATACCTAAAACAATTTGTTTTTCTATCTTCTTCTCAGGACTGAACAACCCTTATGCTTTTTTATACATAAAAAAAAACAAAGCGCAAAATACGATTCGATTAATGAAATGGTCATATAAAATAACATTAAAGAGAGAGAAAAGATTAATTTGTATAACTGTGCAACAGGAGAGTAAACTGATGATATAATCTCAACGGTGGTTCCATCTGCTTTCAAACATCTGTCATTTCTACTCTCGAAAATTATAATGCGTTTCCAGGAAAGATATATTTACTATATCTTTTATTTGTTTCGCGTTGTTAGCATTCAATAAAAGAAAGAAAGAAAAAGTACTTTCTTGCAAACTTTCAAGGCCATTGGCAGATATAACTATACGCATGACCGATAAGCAGGTAACGGTTAACCAAGATGAAAAAAAAATAAAATAGCAAATAATTGAAGTACACACAAAAACTTTTTCAAACTTCAAAGATGCGTATAAAAGGAAGTTTTTCTTTCATAATTACATTGGTTAATGAACCTTACTGACCATGAATTCATCTCACTCTCAAACACTCGTACATAAACGATACCTTACTTAAATATTGACACTCTTTCTTAAAGCAAAGTTTTCATTTGTATAAAGTAAATTGCAGATGTGAACGATTTGATAAACCGTTACAGGAGTTTCTTTCTTTTTTATTCAATTTTTTTGCGAAATAAATATTTGCACAAATATACAGTAAATATTAAGAGGAAATTAGAAAGTAGTTGACCTGTTATCGCAAACTAATAAGAAAGACGACAATTGTTTTCTTTTTTTGTTTACGTAAGATATGCTTTGTGACATTGACCAGAATAATTCTTTCGCAGTTGCACTGTGTTATATCGTATCATTGAAGTATTACTGTATCCAGGTTCAGTTCTTACGCACACATCATGCGTTGCTAATGAATGGCTTAAACCATGAGATACTAGTACATTAGCTAACAAGGAAACACCTTTTCCACTGTTGTCAATGATACTGAAGGTATGAAATGTTTTTGTAAAAGAGAAATATACAGGATGGTGCAGTGAAAAGTTTCCAATCCCATTATTTCGTAATCCAGTACTCTGTTTGAGAAAAAACAAACAAAAAAAAAACGAAACACATGAACAGTAGTTTTGAGATTGACGAATTTTTGTGATAAATTTAACCGTGCAGACCCATTCTCTGCGATTTAGTGGTAATAACCTTCATTTTCCGTAAATGGCGGCGTGGGTCATCTGATAGGGCGTTTTAAAAATTGCTTTGAATTTATTTACAAAAGCACTATTTATTTGGAAATTCAGTGATTTTTTTTTTTAATTTTAGCCTTAGGTGGCAACTCAAGAAATTTACCAATCGTCCTGCGATTTTTCTACAAGTTACGCAAAAAATTATAACTAAGAGTAAGCTGATCTTTTTAAAAAAAGAAAAAAGAAAAAATCGATGCACCCTACTGTAAGGTTCATGCTGATCATAACGAAGCTTTCTGATGTCGCTTCTCCTGTATCGTAGGTAGTTAAGCTTATTCATAACGTTTAATTTGAATTTAACGTAAACGTAAACTTTAACGTAAAATATTACGTTTTTGGAGAATTTCCAGTGAAGGGTTAGTAAAAATTTCAAACGCGATTTGTCCCAAAATATTTGGTGAAATTCCAAAATAATAACATTTTTGCAAATAGATTCAAATGAGCTTTCAAATGATGTTCCACTTGATCCATATTGCCACTGAAGAAAATTGAAGGTAATGCCACTACACGGTTAAAATCTGTCACAACAGTAGCCCCCCCTCAAAATTTAAGTTGACATCTTTCAGAATTTTTCAAATAAATTATTAGTTTACAAAATAAGTGGGGTAAAAACTTTTCGTTGCATCTCCCTGTATATAACATCGTCTACCGATTAGTAGAAATAGGTCACCAAAGATCATGGTCAGAAACTTTGGATCGGACAAAACATTTAATTATGGCTTTCTTGCTCACTTATAAGTCTCTAATGACAATACTAAATTCTTAAGGTGTTATGTTCGATTCCCCTACACGATTGATATCTTTTTATTCTAAAAAAAAAAAAATGTTTTGGTCTTTTCACGATTAGTGAAGTTAATTTTGTTTTTCATTTCACCAACTCTCCCACAAGGCTCAGACGGGAGGATAGGTTGCTGTACAGATGACACGCCATGACGAAACAGAGGAAGAGAGAGAGAGAGAGAAAGAAAAGCAGAGAAGAGAAGCGATGAGATGGGATTTGAAGAGAAGAGAAGAGAAGAGAAGAGAAGAGAAGAGAAGAGAAGAGAAGAGAAGAGAAGAGAAGAGAAGAGAAGAGAAGAGAAGATATTCTTATCTAAACGAGGTAATCTAAACGGCTATGAACGAGCCAGGCCTACAATTTTTTTTATAAAGTGGGTACCGAACCACTTCTATCAATGGACCCCTCAGAGCTTGAATGCATAATCTCAAGCATAAAGAGCGAGCGTGTTAAGAGAGAAAGACAGACGCGCACACGTACAGAGAGAGAGGGGGAGTGGAGGAAAAGAGAGGAAAAATTAAGAATATATAATTGTTGGGTGTACTAACAACATAAAGCAGTCTTCCGACTCTTGAATATTATATTTCTTCGCCAAGATGTGAACAACATAGAGTATTATAGAAACATGAAGACGAGTTAAAGAAGGCAAGCGAAGTGTGAGTGACTGCAGTCAAAGCGATGCAGCGAAAGAGAGAGAGAGAGAATACGTAAAAGAAACGATTATGAAACATCAAAAGAAGAAAGAGAATGTAATAAGCCTTGAACGAAGGATGTGGAGCAAGAGAAGAATAAAGATATATGTATAAAGAAATTTAACGGCAGCACAAGGAGACACAGATGTTTCTTAATATCCCGCTTCCTTCAAAAGAGAAGAAGAAGAAAAAAGAAACTCATATTACAAATAAAATTCATTTCTGTGTTTCCTTTTGACGTAAGACAAAAATTTAAAGTTACAACGTGTAGTATTAATGTATAATATGAATTCTCCGAATTTCATGGAAGGAATTTTTCATGTACGAGGGCTGTTTTTAAAGTCTAGGATTCGGCAACATTAGATTATTACTATGCCAACAACTTAAGCACTAGTTTTACTAACCTTAATCTCCAGTGTTTTAATAACAGTGATGCCAACTTGTAGAAAAAAAAATAACATGTAGAAACTGGGATTTTTCAACACAATTTTTGCCTCCAAATTTGGGAAGAAGTTTATTTTCTTTAGCCTACCTACATATGAAGAGAAGTTAAATAGAAGAATTCTATTTATCATAAACGAGAGATGTCGGGAATAAAAGTAAGTCATTTTTCTACGTTAAAAACACTTAACTGTTCTTTAAAATGGAAACTCAATCGTCAGACTTTTCACTATTCCTCTTTTGATCCACTGAAACGAATTGCCAAAAGTAGACAACGTTTATGCTTCGAATTCCATGCTGTAGGATATAACAACAGCAGAGAAAAGAAACTGTGGCGTAATTTCTTGGATTTAAGTATAATATTTGATAATCGATTCATACTGGTTCGTTACTCTAGTCAACGTTGTGTTCTCCATATTTTTGTAGATCTAGGAGAATAAACTTCCTAATGCTATAACAACTTTTTTTTTTTCTGTGTGTATGTGTAAAGTTAGATTTGGAAACAACATGGGCTGTTTTTAATGTTAAATCTATTCATAGATTTTTAAGAAACTATAATTTTTTCCTATAAACGAAGTAGAGGATGGATGGAATCGAAATTGAGATTAATCTCAATCTGATCTCGGTATCGTTTTGAACTGACACCGAGACGGATATTCTTAATTCGAGACGAGACCGACAATTCATTTATTGAGGCCTACATCGAACGAACTGAGACTTACGCGAGACAGCACTGAGACTCTATTTATTGAGACATACTCGATAAGAGGCCAAAATCCATTTTCCGATACTTACACAAGTTTAGACCGAGATTCCATTTATTAAGAATGACTAGAAAAGAGTACGATAATCCATTTATCGAGACTTTCACGGGACAAAACCGAGGCTACACTTACTGAGACTTACACGAAACTATATCAAGACTCCACCCACTGAGCTTGAGTCAAGAAGAGACCGAGATTACGTTTAATTTGACTTGTTCGAGACGACACCAAGAATTCATTTATTTAGAGCTATTTGAAACGTAACCAAAAATCAATTTATTCGATACTCAATTTTGTAAAGCTCATAGGAGAAAAGACACTGCGACCCGATTTCTTGAAACACACAAGACGAGATCGAAACTCAATTTATTATGATCTACAACGGATGGTATAGACTACCCCAATTACTTGTCCAGGTGAAGACGTACAGGTTCGAATCGTGACTACACAGACAATCTTGACTGTTTTTATACTGAGATCCCTCAATAAAATCAAGGAGATATTAGGATGGTACCTTGATTTAAGGTCAGATCCTATTTCATTTCCTACACACAGACTAAGAGGGAAGTTAAGAAATCTCCAATTTTAATAAAGATTCCTAAACGCTAGGATAGGGGAGAGGGTTATTGTAAGATAATTGACCAGGCTTGGTTTTGATGGTACCGTCCCGAAATCTGCCTGATGTGACTGGGAGAAAACTCTAGTGAATAAACCTAAATTGGGATAGCTGGGTCGTTGGATTCGAACCAAGGACCTTTCGAATACCAAACCAATGCTCTATTACGGCCATTCGGAACATGTGGACGTATATTTGTGTATGTGCTAGCGAGTACAAAACGAAATTGTGTCAGTATTTGCTACTAAAGGATTTTCTTTATACAATAGACAATCTGTTCTGTGGCATGGTACAATAAAAATATAAGCTCCAGGCACAGAAAGGGGGAGAAAAATGTAAATGTCTGATTGTTCGTTGATGAGATTTTTTCCCTAGGTTTGACGTCAGCCTTTTTCTGTGATGAGCCATGCGAAAAATTTTCAAAGATGGAAAAGTAGTAGGGGGGGGGGACGGGGGAGGGGTTGCATGAAAGAATTCAGAACAATTAGCTATTTCGACAATTTCATCCATGATTTTCTTTCTTTTTGTTCTTTCCTTTCTGCAAATTGTAAATCCATTTTATTCTCTTTTGAATCCATTTATGAAAGGATATGGAGGAGGGAAGAGGAAAGAGAGACAACTGTATGAAAAGCACTTTACTATGCAACAATGCAATTGTAGTATTCTTTTGTTGTTTTTCTTTTCATTCTCTTCACTTATTTCGGAAAAGGTATGGTTAGAGTACGAGGTTAAAGGTTTAAAAAGAGAAGTGAAACATAGTAAATACTGTAATAGAAAAAAGGATAAAGAAATGTACAACGAAACAGAATATCCCCTGACCACAAGCTTTCGCTTACCATTTTTTCATGTACTTATTTATGTTTAAAAGAAGTAAATGACGTAATAAAATTATGAGCAATTATTATAGCTTTCCGAATGGATTTTTCGCTTCAACTATTTTTTTTATTACTTATATAATTTGTGGCCAATCATAAATGATGAACAATTAAAGAAAAAAATAAAATTTAACGAAGGGGAAGGGAAAACATACATGTTCCAAAGAATTCATTTAGTAAAAGAATTGTCTTTGGAAAAGATTGTTGTTCTCAATTGATGGATAATAATCTTTATTAAACAGGGCCCTACACATTCTGTTGATTTTCTGCAACTTTTGTCGCTTTCAAGTTTCCAAAAAGCGCATTCTAACCGAGATATTTAGCAGTTCTGGAACTTTGACAAGCATTGTATAATATAGACCGCGTCCAAAGTTTACCCTTTTATTCAAAGTCCTTGCACATCAAAATGGCAGTTATTTTTTTGTGTGGTAATCTTCTTTTGGCTGACCTACCTGTGTATGAAATTTGAAGTAGGGTTTCGGGATGATCTGAGTGACCCTTCCCTTGTTAGATCAAATACGTTGTCATCATTCTGGTTATGATATTAAATATGATTTGTCAGGAATCCTGAGAAAAATAAAAAATAATTTTTAGTTCTTAACCTACGTGAAGGAACTTGTATATGACATTTTTGCATTTGATAACTACATTGAATTTTGTTATTTAACAAATTTTGTATAAATTGTACATGTACACGGAAAGAAATTAGTTTTAACTAAGCCAAGATTTTGCTAGGTTAATGACGAAACGGGTTGCACATAACCTACTGGTTATTTATCACAACCCTTTCGAGACATGAAAGTAACTAATTCTGTAGGTAAGTGGTAACCCATTGAAAAAGGTTGACAGAAATCAGGGTAAAAACAACCCATTCGTGGGTAGCAACCCACATAGCAGAGTACGTCCCTGGGACTTCCCATTTAGATCCCATTACCGTCAGAATGGTCCTGCTCCCATAGCGATGTCCTAAGGACGTCCGTGGGATAACTCTGTGGGCAATACAAACAGTTCATCCCGTATGGAGGTCCCCTGGATGTCCCCCGGAAAGCCGTGCGGGATTACCTACCTGGAATTTCAATAAATTAAATCGACCTTACTATTATTATTATTTAATTAATTATAACTATACGAAGGATATGCCTTCGTATAGTTATACGAAGGATTAATTATAACTATACGATGTAAACGGGACTTAAACAGGACGTCCTACGGACGTCCTGATATCCTGCCAGGAGATCCGTCAGATATCCCTGGGACGTCATTTTGCTATGTGGGAAGTTACCTACACGTTTGGTACAAGAAGGAATAAACAAACAACACGGTTAATTTAAACAACATGATTGACCCACTGCTCGGTTATGCTAACCGTTTAATGTTCAGGTAAATTTAACCTTCTGAGAATTAGTTATTTTTTAACCTTAATGAGGGTTAGCTGAACCGAGTCTCGTGTATACGAGATGGCGGTCATTGAACACTGAGGGACTTCCACATGGAAGCTTTGTACCAAGGCCAAAACGTTAACGTGAAACTTAGGAGGTAACCTAGCAACCCTAAATCTAGGAATGTAGTGTTATGTAAATTATTATGAATATTCTGTTAATGACAAAGTGTAATATGAAACATTGAGATTCGTATAATGAATATCACAGTAGTGTAACTTGGGAAATACATGCATTATCGATCATCAACTTCAGCTGATCGGTGGAGTAGTTGGTAGCACTTCAGACTGATGCGAATGAGGTCCACGGTTCGATCCCAGCCTGGCGCACATTTTTTTTTTTACAAAGATAGCTATAATAAGCTATATGTAGTGTAAATAATAACAGTAACTTGCTTTCAGACGATTTTACCACTTTTTTTTTTTTACAAATTTTCTTTGGGGTGGGTTAAAGTAACTGAGTACAAATGTTTATCATAACCCTTCAAAATAACCTACGTGGAGGGTTAAATCGACCCACTGGATCTAACCTTTTTAGCTGGGTTGCGTTAACCTTGTACTTATTAGGCTCTATATTTACCAACTCACTCTGTTACATTAACCCATTTTTGGGTTGCTAGTAACCTTTCATTTCTTTCCGTGTATTTTGTCCCTTCTTAGGTACAAGGGCTCAGTTACAAAGTTTTGGCACCAACGTTCGTAACTATACTAGTAGTAATGAAACTTAAATCTGTAACATAAAATTCTAAAATACTTGAACTTTTGAATACCTTCAAGTTTTTCTTTGACAGTAATAGTATTCGAATTCCAGATGATTAGTGCATATTCAATTTTGTTTTTTACTAGGAGCTTGTGCAGCATTACATAAGTACATATAGGACTAAGAAAGATGTGAGACTATTGGTTGAACAGATAGCCAATCAACCTCTTACTTTCCGTATTTACAGCGTGTAGATGAGTATTAAAAGTTTTATTATGATCGAAATATACATCTAAATCTTTTCGCTTTGAATTTTATTTATGGCATTGCCCATCATATAGCATTGGCTGCCCATGTAGTTTATTTTACGAGCAAACGAAATATTTTTTTTTGGCACTATTCGTATTCATTTTATTTTCTTTACACTATTTCTCTATGCATTTTATGTCATTCTGTGTTTTGTCAATGCCATTTTTATTGGTAACTGTTCCAAGCAATTTTAAATCATCGGCATACAGTAGAGGTATTCCATATTTCACCGGTGAACTCATAAATACTAATTCATAAATATGTTAAATAAAGGAGGTCCCAGAGGCGATCCCTGAGGTATGCCATTTCCCATAACCTGCTGTACAGACAATGAATTATTTACCTTAACCTGCAAATGTCTATTTAATAAATACCTGGTGAACCATTTCATATAGTTTGGTGATAATCCAATAATTTCAATTTATATAATAGAATCGAATGGTTAACAGTATCAAATAATTTTGCCAGATCAAAATATATCACATCGCATTCTTTTCTGATTCAGATTTTTTTTTTTTGGTATAAAATAAGTAGCTTAGCCAAAATTCGTAAAAGTGGATTTTCCAGTTTAAAAAAACATGTTGGTTATCGTCAATTATTATTTGCCTAAGATTAAACTTTACAATGTTCTGCAATAACCATTTCAAAAACTCTAGAAAAAACATTCAATACAGAGATAGGACTGGTTTTTTCCACCTTTGAATACAAGCATTCCATTTTTTCGTTATATGTAGACTACACCCTTGATTATATAATTCGGTATTCTCTATGGCCTATAATAGAT
>JAGDQP010053828.1:0-13471 GCA_022664845.1 Lepisma saccharinum
AGCGGAAAATAAGTTGAACGTTCACGGACAAATCACTTTGGCTAGTTTCAACCCATTTTCAGCTAACGTTAAGCTATTACAAAGAAAATGTTAAACTTTAAAATGGAGTTAATTTTACCAATCTTTCCACTAAAAGGCTTACACTATATCCACGTTTAAGAGTAAATACAACAAAACGCTAACTTTCGACTTTTATTTCTCCATAAAGCGGAGTAACTTTCATCCATTTCGTGTTTCCAATTTTTACAGTGTATCTTATATTTGGACGTCGTCTCGGTCGTTTCTTTTCTCTAGGAATCCATTGTAGTACATTTGTCGTCCACCTTCCATCTGTTCGTCTAGCTATGTATCTCCACTTCATCTTCTTCGCAGTCTTGATTATATATATAATGTAATAATTCACAGCCATATTCAATCCACTACTGGATGAGGCCTCTTCCGGAGGGAGGAGTTGGTCTACTGCTCCCACGCTGACCAGACGTCTTGGGAGAGGAGAGCCGAAGCTCTCAACTGTGATCGCTACCTCTTTATTCAGGTAGCTCTCCAATTAGTCTCATAACGCTGGGTAGACTCCGCACAGGCAACACCATCTAGAGTACTGCAACGGTCACCCGTCCAAGCACTGACCGGACCCAGAGCTGCTTGACTTCGGTGATCTTACGGGAACCGGTAGACCAGTTCGGCTAGGGCGTTGCCCATTATAATATATATTAGACTACCTTACAGTTTACTATTTTCTTAACATAAAATTAATTTATGGCGTACAATTTTATTAAATATCATTTTCTGGTTAGTTAGGGTTTTCTTCTTCTGTTGTTTGTAATGGAAAAGCAAGAAAGTACACAGCAAAATATGGCCGTGTTAACACTTTTTGGTGTCCCACGCCGACCATCACTTGTTTGTGTTACATCAACACAACAAAATATTGTTGATTTCGGTGATTCAACACAATGGGTGTGCTTTTAATGCTGATTCTACACAATATTAATAATATCATAGTGTTACCGAAATGAATCACCGAAATCACACAAGAAATGATGTTAATAAAAAAGTGGTGGTCACCTCGAGGCACTGAAAAGTGTTTAATTAACATAGTCAATTTTTGCAGTGTACCAAATTCGCCATTTATGGAAAGATGGAAATTCCCAGGCACCTATAGATACTTCCCCGAAATCATATTTCCTTCCTACTTTCTAAGGGAGAACTTGATCATAGTTTGCTGAACGATATAAAATAATTTCAAACCTAAAAGAAAATGGAATCTGAACTCAGAACACAGTTCAAAATTTTTTAACAGCGACTTCACAGTAACGCCGGACACTAGCATACCCAACATCTCTGAATAGTCTGGATCATCAAATGCCTGGAATGTTAGGTAGGGCTCGTTGTTCACTACAATAGAAATTAATGTGGTGTGATCAATGACTATTAGATAATTTGAAGAAGAAGAAAAAAACAAGATGTCATAACATTATCAGTCATAGAGGACTTTCAATAATTCAAGCAAGTTTAAAACAGCCACTAATAGCACATGTATCAAATCTTGTATATACGAGTATATATCAAATCTTGTATTGGAAGTCGAAGATTACAGAAATAGCATATTTTAACAAACATTAATAGATAAGTTAAGTGCAAGAATTTCTGTCAAAGAAAAGATTTGTCAGGTAAACTTTCTGTTCTGCATTCTCCCAGCATCACCCATTCGGCTTGAGCCAAAATTATCTAAAGATCTCTCAAAAATTTAAATTCAAATTCGCTCTGAGAGGCCTCGGTAATCAAGCTTAATATTTTTTAATATAGTAAAAATAATGGACAAATCACAATCAACAATGGCATTTTAGAAAATTGGTTGGATAGTTCTTAAGAATATCTATCAAATGAAGTAATCCACAATTTGAAAATATTTGTTATTGATGAGAAATTTGAAGTCCTGCACTATGCCGGTTTAAGTTAGTGACCTTCAAATATCTCGGCTAAGAGAATCAGCTTCAAAATGAAATAATCTATCTCATTAATGTTAATGTTAGATAAGTCGCTTTTCAAAATTTCAATGTTTTTCTTGATTTGTTTGGTATTTTTAAAGAGTAAAAATTAAAATTATTTTTAAATAATGTGTATCTTAAGATTGCCTTAAACGTGCTTTTTAAACTTTGTAATAAATACATACGTGCGTGTGTGTGTGTGTGTGTGTGAAAGCGAGCCACCTAGAGGGAGAGAGAGAGAGAGAGGGAGAGACTTCTTTTTTATTGACTTTCTAGAGGAACTGCTGTAACTTCATAAAACAGAGTACGTTCACAAGAAATAAAACTTACATAATAGTACAATAATAGCATTCGTGTTTTTACTTTCGATGTTTTCACATAGTTTGTTTGGTGGGTATAAATTGGCGAATTTGTGATTGATTACATATATTGAAATATTATGTTCGAGAAAATGTAACGAGAGAATCCCAAATAGCTTCTTATGGAATGTATGCAGTGAAAAGCATAAAAATATACATCAAATATATGAAAATAGAATATAGCATTTAGTATAAAATCTGAAATTCAAGGGGAGCAAGTGCCGCCCTTCCGACGCCCTTGACTCCCGTATTTTTTAGTTTCAAAATATCTATATGAACATACATGAGAGTGCTGACAAAGACTCAAAGCCACTCCAGAGTTTAACAAATCGTTTGGCAGATATAGGCCACCGATGCTTTTCCACAAAGTGAATAAAAATGAAGGGAAAATCGCCATAGGTACAAGGGCAAAAGACACATCAGGGCAACCTTGAAAACACACTCCAAAAATGATACTAATCTCCCAAAAAATCTTAATTTCGGTTGTGGGATCCGGATCCCCCGGACACCCCCCTCTACGTACGTCCCTATTTGTAACTGTCAGCAACTTCAAGAGTGAAAAATAAAGTGGCATTTGACATCGTATCCATGGAGTGTGATTTTGAAGGTTGCTCTGTAGGCCTATTTCTATTCTGCCTTCTGTTTTACTCACTTTGTAGAAGCGGAAGCATCACTTGCATTTCTGAAGACAAGTACTGGCCTATATCTGATAAACTATTTGTTACATGGTATTGTGGCTTTGCAGTCTTTTTCAGCACTGTCAGGTATGCCCATGTATATATTTTGAGTAATAAATGCCTGTTCGAACCGAAACTGCGGAAGCCGTTGCACCGGCTGCCCGGGCTGTGTCACCATTGCTCCAAATTTTAACGCCCTGTAGCGGACAAGCAAGGGTTTGCACGGTCGAATTACTTTTGCACACATTATATCAGCAGCGTACGAATACATATACGAAGTTTTATTAAAAAGAAAATCATGTTCAAACTGAAACTACGGGAGTCATTGCAGCGGGTGTGTCCCCTTTGTTCCCAAATTTAACGCCCTGTACACGAGATCTTACACAGTCGAATTACTTTACACGTATTACCAGCATCGGGGTGCAAATACATATACGAAGTCTTATCAAAAAATTCCTGTTCGAACCCAAATACTTCCCTTGTAAGTTATAGAGTCATTAGGGGTGAAGTGGGTAATGCTAAGGTTATGAAGATCTGGCAACATCGTAATGACATGAAAGGGAGAACCAAGTACTATCAGCGCTGCAGTCATTCAGGAGAGACCTACTGCATGAGTGAATCACGAAAACAACGTACAAGAGATGTGTCAGAAGACACGTATTTGTATCAATGTAAGTAAAACACTCATGGCTTTTTCGTTCTTATAAATGTTGAACATGAGAACTTAAGCTGTATATCGTGTTCATCACACAGCTTTGGAGTGCAGATTGCACCATATCGTAGAGCAAGGTTTCATTGTGCATATGAAAAAGATATTGATGTACATCCTGCATGGAATAGTAACAAAGTGGTAACGAAAAAAAGTGTAAAATGGGGTGAAGTGAGTACCTGTACTTCAATCGTATGTACGTTCAATAGTGTTGTGTAATCAGAGGCGGCGTTTGGGGTTGGCAACTGGGGCAACCGCCCCAGGCCCCGCGTTCCGAGTTGATAGTTTTCTTACTCAATGATATAAAAGTTGATTTGTAAAAAAAAGTTTACAAATAAACTACCGTAGTTTATATAGTTTCCATGCGAAATGTAATGTGAAATAAAAATTAATAAAGAAGCACTTGTAATTAGCAATGCAGTTTTTAAAATATATTGTACTTTCTTTAAATAAATTATGTCGGATTTTTTTTTTCATAAGAAACCGTAGTTCATTAAAAAAGATAATATTTAGTAATAAATTTAGGGTTAGGAATGAAAGGAAGAAGTGAGAGGAAGCATTTAGGGGGAAGTTGCTTACTGCTTTATCGGCTTTAGATGTAACATTTCGGCGCTCAGCGATTTTTACTTGTACTTTGGCCCCGCGGGGTCATTATTGCCCTGAGCCCCGCGCTCACCTAACGCCGCCTCTGTGTGTAATTTATCATTGGTGTATATGCAATTATATAATACGATATATAGATTAAGGTGAATTGAACTGAATTTATTTAGGCTTTTAATCTAAGGGTCAGGCTGGGATAGGGGAGGGGTAAGGATGTAAGAAGTTAGCGGCCAGGGCCTACATATACGTCACCATCCCGGTATTCACCTGGTGTGAGTGAGGGAAAATCCTGGAAAACCCGTCAAGATGGCTGGCAGCTGGGATCTAACTCAGTCCCTCCCGATTCCCAAGACGACGCTCTACCACTGCGCCATGCCGGGTTGTATTTACAGATTAAACTAGCGGGCTTCGCCCCCCAACTTCCTTCGCATTGAATTCAAAATACAATCGAAAATGCTTTTAAATTACCACAATCACGATCCATGGTTCGAATTTTTTAGACTCAGCCCGATTCGTAATCATCTTACCTGTGAACTAAGTAATTATAACCTGACCCGTTACCCAACAAATTGTTAGTCAATCCGGTCTTTATGAATTGCGAATTGCATTCAAATGAAAATCACATAACTGACTATTTTGAATAACAACTTATCTTATATATGACAAAGTTATGCATTTCAAATTAAAATGCAGTATGTTATTGAAAAATTAAAGTTGACAATTAATTGTCCCATGCCTTTAAATTATGCCTTTCACCAGCGACTAATCTAAAAGTGGTAGAAATTTTGCACTTACCTAACAGTTACTAATAGAATCTACGTCCAATCCAATAACAACAGGAGCACAAGAGATTCTACCTTCACCTCGCAAGAGACCGTCAGTGGAGAAGAGGAAGATAGCAAGGCAGGGATCTGAGATATTGACGTTTGCAGACCATATTGCGAAATTGAGAGGGACAAAATCTAGGATGTTTCTTCAGTCCAAACGTACAGACCATAGCGTTATGAAATTAAGCGTGAAAAACTCAAGGAAGTCTCTTCTGAATCTCTGAATCCTCGCATACAGAAAATACTTCTATCGACGACAACATGTGTGGGGGGCAGGGGAGGGGGTCTGCGAAAGAGTTTTCACCAGTGCGACGTCCAACAAATTTCTCAACTGGATACAGTGCCAATAATGTGGTGCTTGATATCATGAATACTGTGTTGGTGCTTCTAATAAGTTGCAGTTTGTGTGTGGCAAATGTTGAATGTTGTTTTATTCCGTACTAACCCCTTCTCTACTCCATCCCACAGTTTCCAGTGGAGAAGGAGCATGTTGCCCTTGTTTATAGAAAAATATAAACTTTTGTTTCAGCTATGCTAGTGTAAGCAAGAAAGCCTTAACTCTAGTTCACAATGTCCCATGTGAGTGTCTTTTTCAGTTTCAAAGTACTGAGTCACTTTTCACCTATCTAGTGGATAAAACATTACAATTTAATTTCGAATAGCATTTGTCACAGTGCCCATTGTTATCCATATAATTTCGTTCTTGACTCAAACTGGAGATAAGGATTTCTATCTTTACTTGACCTAACGTCTGGTGGACTAGTTCTCACTGCACACTTTAAGCTATACTTATGCTCACTTCGCCCCATGCACCTACCCACTTCACACCGTCACTCGGGGTGCAGTGAGTAATTAAGACATTAATATCTCTTACTTTTTTTTCCTTGTTTTATCTTATGATAACTTTGTGTTACTCCATATTTACTTTGTAGCAGAAAGTTCAAAGTGTACAAATTACCAATAAGTTTTCAGTAGAATACAAATATACGGTAGATATGTTGCAATATGTTTGAAACATACCCACTTCACCCCCAATAAAACGAAAACGAATTACCTGATGAGCAAACTAGCTACTCAGTGCTGGCGTGTTTCTCCAAACGTACAAAACACTGAACTGGCTTGCGTATAAACCATTAACACTGTTTTAAGATTACTTTATGCTAAATTACCATCATCCCAGTGAAGTTCAATAGTATGCGTGGCGATGTATTCATTCGTATATTTCAAAGCTATGGGTAACTCCGTAAATGCAAATGGCGGTTTGAAGAGCCAGAACTGCGATGTATTTTGATCAGAGTCCACTATGGCGAGTTCTTTTACTACGAGATACTGAGTATCTCCATCTCTCTCGTCAAAGGCCGTGAACTGCACAATACTTCTTTTCATGGCATCCAACGAATAAATGAAGTAGCTACAATATTATTGCTACCTTTTATAGATGTAGGTCTACTGGTATAGATTTAAGGTATTTGACAAAGATATGATCTTAAATAGCATTATCGTTATAAATGTTCCGGTCTTTATCGATCTGGATTAGAGAATCGAATTGTGTACAGGCAATACAGGCAATTGAATGTTGAAGACCTTCACTGAAACCAATTTTCAAGTTGACAGGAAAATCTTTAACAACATCCCATGTACTATCGTCAGGGGTTTTGGCAAGAGAAAGAATAAATGCATACAGGGTGTATCCTTGAGGGTAATCATTGTAAGTAATGGTGTGTCCAGCATTTTGATGGAAATTACTTGTGTCAAAAAACAAGGTGTGATAACTTTAAAGGTACAAACGTTAAGCAAGATTTGGAGTCAGAGGAGTCGATGGATAATGTTTAGAACCAACGTGGACCTGAAGTTTGTTAAGATTAAAGTGTTCGAAATAGAATTGGTTGAGATTGTATTGACTATTGAACACAGTATTTGAAACAAATCCAATGACAATACCCTTAGAAACATTACCAAAAAGTAAATTATCCAAGTTGTATGAACTTGAATTTTGTGAAATTGTATGTACAAGAGTTTCAACTCGAGTTAATGGTAATTGCGCAGTGCCTTTAAGCATTTAACTTGTACCTAGGTAGTGACCTCGCCCCATCGTAGCATCACTACATATCTTACTCTTTTCCCTTCTTTTGAGTTTGTTTTCTTTTTCTTCTTTTATTTTGTCGCTCTGCTAGTTCAGACATGAAGATAATATTTTTCTTAAATTAACGTCGCGACATACTGGTTCTTCCAGGTGTCAAAGGTGCCGACCAATTCTGTTATATGTTTCATTGTTCCTTTCCCGGGCTTTCTATATATGTCTACTCTTCTTTTATTACTCTATATTTCTTTGAACAGGTCTATGTTATTGTCTTTAGTTTTTCTTCTATTTTACTTTCGTTTTGATTTTTATAAATCATATTTAGTTTTGATTGTTGATCTAAATTCGTTTTGATAGTTAGTATGTAGGCCACGCCTACTATTTTTTTTTACCTTCGGTTTAGATTCTCGATTCGGATTGGCTAGCGGTCGATAGAGCCAGTTCAAAGTGACGGAGGTTGTGGAGAGTAACGGCTGCGTACAAAAATACGTATAAAGTTAGACATATAATGCAACCTAGTATATCTATTATTATAAACTAACGCAGCAGCTCCTACGGTTTAAGATAAATTATTAGTAGTAGGTATCATGGTCTGCAGCAAGGAAAGGCGAAATAAATATATATTTCCTGCAGCTATAGTAGCGTTGTATGCTGTATTCATGAATTTGACTGGAAGTGGACACTGCGATTGTGAATGGTAGTTTGTGTAATGGGGATTCAGTGTGTGAAAGTGTTTTCTTCGTTCTAGTGTGCTTTTTGTGTAGTGTCAGTGGTTGTTTTCTCCGTCCATTCTAAATAAAATTTCATTCTGGGTCCAGAAAACCCACATTTTTGTGATTGTGTTTGTGTAGTTTAGTGTTTCTTCAGCATGCAGTTTGTGTGGTTTTCTTGTGGTGAAGTGTGTGCTGTGAATATGGCTGACAAGCGGACCTCAACACTTCGCCGTTGCGTTAGCAAAATGAAGCAACTATTGTCATAAAGTAGTGATAAATATAAGATATTGACAAAATGTTTAGCTGCTCATCAGTGCTAGAAATATGAGAAAACTAAATGAAAACATGAATGTGGGAAAGCCACGTAGCATATATTTTGATAGTTCCAAGACCGATTCTTTTCGAAATAGATGGGGCACAATAGTTCTGACTTCAACTATGTAAATCGGGTTAGGAGGGCTGTTTTATGGCACTTCCGGATCATCCGCCATCTTGAAATCCGTCATATTGGATCGACGTCAATTTATTCAAATGGAAAGAAGGTCATGTGAGGTATCAAACAAAAAAGATTTTTTTTAGCAATATCATACACTAATTAGTTTGTGCATATCTAGAACGATTTACAACTTTGAATGTTGACAAATTCGCTGATTGTAGCAGATAACAGATAACTAAAGTGGCAATGAACAAAGCTCCATATATAGCATTCTTACGGGACA
Source organism: Lepisma saccharinum (assembly GCA_022664845.1). Taxonomy (NCBI): domain Eukaryota; kingdom Metazoa; phylum Arthropoda; class Insecta; order Zygentoma; family Lepismatidae; genus Lepisma; species Lepisma saccharinum. The sequence continues at coordinate 8,670 of JAGDQP010053828.1, forward strand.
AAATTACGCCAATGTAAGAAATGTAAGTTCTCAGCCTCATAAAATGGTTCTGACCTCGCCACTTCGTCACCTCGCCACTGTGGATCCATGTTCAATGCCACTGAAGTTATCTGTTATCTGCTACAATCAGCGAATTTGTCAACAATCAAAGTACTTTAAGTTGTAAACCGTTCTAGATATGCACAAACTAATTACTGTAGATATTGCTAAAAAAATAATTGTTGTTTGATACCTCACATGACCCTCTTCCTATTTGAAAAAAATAACGTTGATCCAATATGTCGGATTTCAGAATGGCGGTCATGATCCGGAAGTGCCATAAAAACAGCCCTCCTAACCCGATGTACATGGTTGAAGTCAGAACTATTGCGCCCCATGTATTTAGAAAAGAATCGGTATTGGAACTATCAAATTATATTGCATATAGCTTTCCCTCATTAATGTTTCCATTTAGTTTTCCCATATTTCTAGTGCTCATTAGCAGCTAAAATTTTTGTGAATATCTTATGTTCATCCCTACTTTATGAGAGTAGTTGTTTCATTTTGCTAACGCAACGGCGAAGTGGTGAGGTCTACTTGTGAGTAATTTCACTGGCTAGGAGTCAGTTACCCTAACTGCAGGTATGAAGTGGTTAATATCTCAAAATTCCTCATATCAAAATCCAAATCCGGTTCACACTATATTTTGATCGTGAATTTACAGTATGGTAACCATGTTTAGAAATTTAGAATTCTCACCTTGCCCTCAGTTTGTTTGGTTTATATTCAAAGTTTACGTTGTTTTCTCACTCGAAATTTTGATTGCCTCTCTAAAAATTGGTGTGGCTTTATTGCACGAAATTTTACGTTAGAAAGTTTCGCCATTTACCCCATTAGACATTTAACTTTTTAGATATTTAACTTTTCAACGAAACGTAATGCAATATTTTCCGGTAAAATGGTTCGAATCTCTTTCGTTATTCCAGATCACCGTAAGCCAATCTATGCGATAAAAATTGTTTTGTAATCTAAGCTAGCCCAACCTATTTGTTTTCGTATGTTTAATATTGAGACTTGTGGTTAGGTTTCGTTTGTTTCAGATGTTAATGCATATTGTTTAGTTTCCATGTGCTTTAAATAAGTTCAAGATTTTACTTATTTTTATTATTAATAATTTTTGCAATTTAGTTAATTTGAGAGTTTGTAACAATTTTTCCTGGTTAGTGTGAGAAGCATGGCCGCCGCATGCACAACAGCTCGCTATACAGGCGAGTAAATTTTTGCTTTGTGACAAAATGTTTGTTACTGACATGTATCTATTATAAAAATCATTGGAATAGAGTGTGGTACTGAGATGTAACCATTACAGACAATCGTGGAACGAGGTGTGTGTTATAACAATTTGGCAATACAAATAATCGTACAAATTACAAGCTCAGAACATGAGTGTGACTGTGTGGTGTTTATACGATAACAAACCATTGTACATTCGTAAGGAACAGTGTATGTGATATTGGCAGCCATACCCACATGTGTTACTGATTGTATATAAGTGCTTCCGAATATATATCATAATTATATGCTATTTTACGCGTATTTCTATCATTTCATAAATCCAGTGATTTGCATCAACACCCACTTCCGTTCATTCAGAACTGGTCCTCCGTTTGTTTGGTCTCAATCTACTCGTTCAAGTAAACATTTTGTTAGCATAGATTTGAGACAGCTATATATCATGTTAATTTCAAACACAAAATGTTTTGGTCACTCCGGGCCGAATTATTGAAGTTCATCTGCGGACAAAGCATTGATGTAACTTGCTTGCATCATCTTGCAAGCTGCCAAGCAAAGACGTGAGTGTTCTAGAGTGAATTTGCATTGAGGTTCAGAAGCAAACGGCAGTCAGCGGTTTCTCGCCGTAGTTGGCATCTATGGCGTGGCATAACGGGCGCGGAATCACGTGAATTCATCACGGCACGGCATGATCTTTTACGCTTAGGATTCTCGTAATAGATCCACTTTTCGTCACCAGTCACAATTCGATGGAGAAATGATTTCCTTTTGTACCTGGCGAGCAGAATTTCGCAAGTGGTTTTTCGGTTTTCCTGCTGTCGTTCAGTCAATGCATGTGGAACCCATGTTCTCACCTTCTGAATCTTGCCCATGGCTTTTAAACGTAAGGAAACTGCTTCTCGTGTCACATTTAATTGATCCGTGACTTGATGTTGCGTTTGAGCGTCATCCTCATCCAACAAAGCTTGCAATTCGCTGTCTGCACACTTTTTCGGTGGTCTTCTAAATTTTAAATTTTGTAAACCACACATAGCACTGTGACTTACCAAGAGTCACCGTAAACTTCGACAAGCATGCGATGCGATTCTGCAGCAGTTTTCTTCAAATGGTAACAACAAATCAATGCTGTCCTCACATCGTAGTTTGTAGGTACAAATTGCGCAATGTTCAACGCTATTAAACACTACACTATGACATGAAACTTGTCTGGTTACGAGTTGCAAATCGTTATCAGCAGTCAGAACAAGCAAGTGGCGCCACTTACACTTCATTACACTTGTAATGTCAATCACTTACACTTCATTACACAGACTATCCGGAACTAATACATTTAATATAAAAAACAGAATGTTTATTAGCTATATTATCCGTAGTTTCGAACTTGATTATTATTATGCTTAAACGAGAAATGTATGAATTTTCACGAAAGGTCTTGAATAGGCAACGATCAACTAAAATAATGTCAAACCTTGGCAGTCTTTGACAGTTACTATTTTAGTCAAACACTTTTCATATCGTTTGTAACCACACTTTGGTATTGGCATAATCTCCTTCAACATGAAAGAGATTTTAAATTCATATTATGGCAATTGTAACCACACTTTCTCAATGTATCGGTTCACGTCAGTAGAATAGCGCTATTTGCCCTTGTTTTAGGCACCTTTGGCTCAACGCTTGTAACCAGATTTAGTTACTTTTTGCAACTAGATTTAATTACTTTTTATTCTCTTTCATGACCCTTGTTTTTAATTATAAAAAGTAGTATTATTTGGTAAAAGAGTATGAGCCTTTTTTTTCAACCCCTATTTAACACAACAGAGATGGCATAAAAGGCTATGAACACATGTTCACCCCCTCTCTCGCACCCCATATTTAACATTGAATTTAATTCACATTATAAAAGAGTACGGACTATTTTCCGATGCCTTGAGCACGGCACCCCGACCTAACCCAGAGAATAACCTTGGGGGTCGTTTTGAATTTAATCAGAATTTAATCTATTTCATAAAAGACTACGAGCTCTATTATAAAACTCTGAAGCCCTGCTCAAGCTATGGCCCTTGCTTTTAACCGTAAAAAGGTAGTATTATTTTGTAAAAGAGTACGACCCCTTTTTAAACCCTTATATTTAATAAAAGGGTATGGCATTTTCTTCAGCCAATTTTTAACACAGCCCAGAGGTTGCATGGCGTCCAGCAACGAATAACATACAATAGCAGAGATTCCAAAAAAAGGGTACGAAGCTTTCTTTCAACGAAAACAAAAAAAAAATCACTACAGAGGCTACGGTCTACACATTTTCCCAACTCCTATTTAACATAGCAGAAATTACCCCACATAATACACCAGTGCACAATAGAAGATATTTCATAAAAGGGCACTATTTTACGATGCCCTGAGCACGGCACTCCGACCTAACCCACAGAATACACCATACCCTCGTCGGAGTGGGGGGTATATAATATGGCATATTGAATTTTGTTAAAGAGTACGAGCTGTTTCTCATCACCTCCTTTCTGCTGTTCACACTTCTATACTAGGACAATTGTAAGTAATCTATTTTCCTGCGCTATAGGGTCTAATCGTTCTTAATTGCCAAAATTTTGTTGGAACTTAACCAAACTTTAGGTAGATTATAAGAAACGACAAGGGCTTTATAAGGGGAATTTTTTATTTATTTTTTGCGATATTTTGTGCAGTTTCCGATATATCGGGGCCCAATGGTTGCTAATTGCCAAAATTTTGTCGGAACATTACCAAACTTTGAATTTAGGTAGATTATGATGAAAAAGGAAAAGGGGTTTATAAGGGGAGATTTTCGAGTTATTTTTGTGATATTAGGGCCTAATGGTTCCTAGTTGCCAAAATTTTGTTGGAACTTGACCAAACTTTGGATTTAGGTAGATTATGATGAGAAACGACAAGGGCTTTATAAGGGGAGATTTGTTATTTATTTTCACATTTGTTTTCACAGTAATATGTATTTTGGTGTGCTAATATCAAATTTGAAGTTAGTTTGCTAACTTCGCCCCCCGCGGTCGTAGAATAAAGAAACTTATAATGCAATTTATTTTAGTCACGAGAATGTTAAATATGAAAAGTGCATGTTTCTACGTGTTGCCGTTTTCAAGATATGGCGGTTTGAATTTCTCGAATTTTGCTCTTTTGGGCCAATAACTATGAAAACCTCAAATTATGTTATTTTGTTCACGGTAATGCTGAATTTGGAAACAACTTATTTCTATTTTTTATTGCTTACAAGATATGGCGGTTCGAATTTTGTTGAATTTTCGAATTATAGACGCAGAATTGAGAAACTCACAAATTATATGTGTCGGTGATGCCGAATGTGACATTTTCTTCTGTCTACCTATTGTCGCTTACAAGATATGGCTGTTCGAATTTTGTGGAATTTTTTAACTTAACGGAGAATTGAGAAAATCGCAGATTATATGTTCTTTTCGTCGGCGTTGCCGAATGTGACATTTACTTCTCTTTACTTATTATTGCTTTAAGATATGGCGGTTTCC
>JAGDQP010053829.1:0-13471 GCA_022664845.1 Lepisma saccharinum
AGTGTCCTTTCCAATAAGTCTGCATTCTTTTAGTTTATCGAGAACACTAACGAAGGTTTGCTTGTTAGCGAAACTGAAAGTGGAATGTTAGTTACTTTCGGTCTAACTCCGACAAAGTTATAAAACTTTAGACCTGCACATTTCTCTTCAACTTCCTGTAATCTAAGTGTGTTTCATTCACAAGGTGGGACTCAACTTAAAAAAGATGATAGCTTATTGTATTGCCTTTTGAGTGGCTTCCTTGAGGTCTTTGGCTCGCTTAGCAGCTGTTCTTAGGTGCATCTCTTCATTGCAGAGAGAGAGCAAAGCAATCTCCAGCAACGTTAGGCAGCAAATATTTACGCATGGCTGGCCCAAGTTGATGAGGACCTTGTTCCGTAATTTTTGTACATTTTTTTTTTCATTTAATTATTTACTTTAGTAGATATGAATCACAATTTATATCAGTACGCATAGTTTTTCTTTTTGGGATATAACAAACGATAACACTCCAGTTCAAATGCCTTATCTAGTTCATCTTTGTTGCACCAATCCAATGGTGGTTTATCTCATATCCGTAATTATTCCATTGAGACGCATTTGTACAACCCGGAACTTGTGCGCTAGAGCAGATTTAAAAACAAAACAGTTAATTACAGAACAATAACGAGGCTTAACTTCCTACGTGAAGCTTAATTGCCTGATTATTAGATTTATAATGCTGCCAAATGAACAATTTCCAATACACAATTCAATATTACGAAAATGGCGCTTCTCCACTAGCTTATCGATATCGGTCGATGTCAATAACGGACGATTTGCGTTATCGATCGATATTATCCGATATCGATCAATATTGAATGGCATACAATTGTGTCAATATTGTAGATCGATGTCGGTCGGTATCAGATCGATATTAATCTCTATAAAGAAGCAACACCTTTCACTCGGAGAAGTTTGCTGTTTTAATAGGCCCTAGACGAAATTAACTATACGTTTACAATAGTTTTAGAAAAAATGTGACCTAGATTACATTCCGTTTTTGTTGCATCACGCGTCCTCGTCTTGAGGGACAGTTGAAAATTTTCGCACTTGTCTGCGGCTGGATTCCAACCTCGAAACCAGTGATTTACATTCACTGCACTACGGAGTCGTCATTCAAGAATATTACGTAGATTATGTACTTCATAAACTCACATTAAAGGTAGTGACATACATAGTATTTTCGTTACAGAATGAAATGAAGCATGGATCGTATAGATTATATAACTTTTACATGTTGAACTTATTTTTCGATTACACATACGTTTTGAATACACAGGACGCTCTTCCCAACGATATCGGCCAATGCCGATCGACACCGCGCGATGACTTATTCAGACAGTGATATTTCTCAAACTTCATATTTTAATATACAGGTTTTTTTTTCTTTCGTGTTTTCTGGTTGTAATACAATACAACACGTTCCTTAAGTTTCAGGAATTGCATTGAATGTTGAAATATTGCACGACGCCAATGTCGATTGAGATTGATCCAGAATGGCCATCCATTATCGATATTCGCCCGAAATTCTTGTGCCGCTAGTGAAGTTATCACCATGGTAAAAGAGTACAACATAGGTATGCCTTGTTGAGGGTTTCTCCAGGGGCGTATTGGCCTGGCCGGGAACCCGGAAAGTCCCCCGCCGGCCAATTTGTCTTGAAAGCGTAATGTTATCCAATAAAACTTACCTAATTCTCTTGTATACGTTTATGATTACATATGAAATAAAATAGCTGCGGTAACGACGCTTTTAAGACGGTAATTAAATCTGAAAATAATGACTTTTTACTATCGATAATCTTTTTTTCGAGACAATAGAGAAGACTACTTAATCCCTTTTGCTACAACTGGTAGAGTTAAGGTCTTGCAGGTTTTCCAAAATTAGCAATTTTGACACAAGGACAAGACGTTTTATAGCCAACATAAGGCAGTGCTGAAGTTATAACCTTAACGGGTCTACTGAGGGCCACTCACAAGTAGCAAGAAGGGGCTATTTAAAGTTTAATGGTAAGAGCACATTGCTTTAATACATTCATTTTTAAGACACTATATTTACTTAATACTTTGTATTTTGAGTCTTGATCAGTATCCTAAGGGCCCTTGCAAGTTAATTTTTGAGCCCACGACCATAAAGGTATCGAAGACCTTGAAAGCTATTTTGGGGGCTCACGCCCCACAACGCCTATTATCACGAGGGTCCTTTGGTTACCAATGGGTGGACCTTTTGGTTACTAGTCCGCCCCTGGAATTCTCATATAAAGAAGAAATGGTACGAAAGATGTGTACAAAAACGATACATCATTGCAAACTCGCTCTTAACTAGGGAAGATCACGTGGACTTTTCCTACCCTACCTGGGCGGTAAAATAGACTCTAAATCTGGTAACTCTTAAATACCTCGTACTGTATTTAACAACTAATTCAACACAATATATTACCTGAACCACGGGCGTCGGGCACTTCTTTATTATGTTCCTAGCCTAGTAACCTGCCCAAGTAGTTATTTGCATTTTACATTAATTTCTGCAATTACTTAAAACTGATTAATTTTAGACTGGTCTTAATTTAATTATTTTAGTGAAATTAAATTATTAAAAAAGGTGTTCGTATCCCTGTGAGATGCCAACGCGCCGTGAACGGCGCATGAAGGATGTGACGTAGGCCCACATATTTTGGACCAGTGGCACTAAGTGAAGTGGGCAATCAGTCCCACGCTCGACCATCATAATCTTCCAAGGTGTCCAGGAGTATCAAGCAGAGCTGAAACGGGTCAATCGGATCAAGTTTTGGACTGGGTCACCGGTTCTAGGCTTCGGATCCGGTAACTCGATTTAGACCCGGTAAACCGGACGACGAAGCAGGGCTTTTATTTTCTTCCGTTTGAACAGTGTTTCTTTTTCGGGGGACCAGGACCGGAAATATTACCACCAGAGTACGAAAAACACGACACCGATATACCCAGTTAATTACATTTTCCAGACCGGGGCAATCGTGTTAAGTTTCGGACCGGATCACACAAGTTTAGGTGAAGTCGAACCACCACGGGTGAGCCGGTTTCAACTCTGGTACCAAGAACAACTTGGTACTCAATTTGATAAAAGGTTGAGTGCGCTTCAGAGCGCCACGAATGAGTGTACTGAAGAAAAGTCTGTATTTGAACCCGGGCCTCCAGATTCGTAGTCAGTTGCCTTAGCGCCTGAACTATGGAAACTAAGAAATTGAAGTATAGTAGGTATATATTTTTTAGCATAAAATGTTCTTGCAGAGAGGACCAAGATCATTTATATCACACATCAAGAGGGCTCTGTGTTGTTTTGGGTTGTAAAAATCAAAATTGGACCTCGAAGGACTGGCGATAAAAACTTGATCGGATCAGTTCCGTACTTCTTGTTTTGGGTTAATGGGAGTGTGGGTTGTAGCGCTAATGTGCCACTTACGTCTTACGTTCTGACAAAAGAGAATTATTTCGGGCATCTTCGGTTCGGCTAACTTCGACAATGTCAGATAGTGAAACCCATCTGTTTTCTGCTCGACTCGAGGATGCCCGAATTAATTCTCTTTTGTCAGAACGTAGACATAAGTTAATGTGCCTCGTAGGCTGAGTGAACAAAGGGCAAAAATATCACAAATGAAGGTTGCAGTCTTACCAATATAAAGAAAAGGGGGATAAATCGTAACCTCTGAATCCAAATTTGAAGTCAGTTTCTCCGTAACTTCTCTCGTTTAGGCGGTAGCGAGCGTTTCAGACGATCAAAAGGTTATTATATTTAATATCAGAGGACCAAAACTTTTGGAGGTCAGCTAAACATTAAGGATTTTAATTGGTTTATTTTCAGAAGGGAAAAGGTAGTGTGGTAACAGTTCTTAAATATAACAGAGGATTGTATGGACTGTCTCATTGTACAAAAGACTTAAAGTTGGTAGACATGTCATGTGCCTCATTTACTCAATTATCAAACAGGAAAGAAATATGAGAGTAAAGGGGAAATTGCCTTTCAAGATCTACTCTTCTTAATGCACTTAATATATTTTCGTTCAAATAGTCATCTGTTCATAGCGTAAATATAATATTTAAGTTAGTTTGTGTTCTCATCGTGAATTCCAACATGTCAAATTACAGTATACTGCCAACTCTGAACATAAAGTGAAAACGTTATTAGATTGTGGAAAGAAGAACTGAATTTATGCCAGTTCTGAAGAATATTAATGTTTTGTCTGATTTTCGGAAAGCGGTTTCATTTTGGACTGTCCAATCTGTCAGCGTGAAAGAAAAAACTCAAAGGAAACCGGCACCGAGAGTAATCATCCTGAACCAATTAACTGGAGAGGAAAAGCAATGTTTTCAATCAAGATGACAAAAGGGAACTCATTGAGTCATTTATTAGTGAGAAAGCTAGTAAGCTCCAATAAATAGGTGTAGCGATGAAGAAAAGAAAGCTTCCTGGTGATTTTGTATTCAGCAAGAGCAGGAAAAGAAACTATTCCAAGAAATTGAGCGGTAGATCTGACTGACAACGCTGGGTGGTGAGGCAATTGGGACATTGGAGAAGGCCGAGGAACCGGCAGGGAAGATCGTGAACACGAGTTTCATTTCGTGCACAAATAAGGCAACAACAACTTTTTCCTTCGACATAAAACTAATGTCAGTTCTCCTGTCCATCATATACATGAGAACGTCTATTTCTGAAAGAAATGTTGGTAAATTTGTTTAGTAGGAAAAAGGACATGCTAAACCTAATCCACCCAATCTAACTGACAAGTCTTCTGGGAAGCATATGAGATATGAAAGACAAGAGAATCAGAGGCGAGTCTAAAGAACATTAACTCAATATACCGAAACGAAACAAGATTTGCTTGTTTGAATTACTGTTTATTAAACGTAACAAGGGTTATTCAAAAGCAGATTTATTTGAATATATAATAGCTTTCTAACTGACGGTGAGTATGATCCCACTGTTTGGTCTGTAATGCTAGGGATGTTCAGGATTGAAATTTGGATTCCGTGACCGGAATGCCATTTTGTGATTACGGAATTTCAGAATGCCGGAATTATGCAAGGTCAAAATGGCGAAATTTCGAGATTCCAGATTCTCAGAATTGCGGAATGTTTTGTTTTTGGAAAGTGGGAGTTTCAGAATGTCTGCACTTTGGAAAGTTATTACTGAATCTTAAATAGTTCAGAATTATGGAATTAACTTCCGACTTCAAAACACGTTTACCACACAGGTTAACTTGCCGTTACGGGCAACTGAATTCCGGCTCACAAGTGTGTTTACCACAGGTTATCTAGGATTTTCAAATGACCATTGTGCAAAACTGTAGTTAGAGAGGTATAACTTCATCATACCCAGAAGGGGACTGGTCACCAAAGGGCCCACCCGCAAAACCGATCGAAGGACCTCCCACTGTTAACCAAAGGGTCCTCGTGATAGTGGACGTTGTGACGTGTGGGCCTAAAACACCCTTGAATGGTCTTCAGACAATATCCTTCATGGTAGTGGGCCCATGGAAGCGCTCGAACTTGGAACTTGGAAGGGCTCTTATGATTCTACTCAGGTCTCAAATTAAAGTATTAAGTAAATGAAGGGCCTTAAAAGAATATGGTGTATTAAAGCAATACTTTGCGTAGTTCCTGCTTGCGATTTGATAGGACCCTACAGTAGGCCTGCTGAGATAATAACTTCAACACTACCTTTATGTTGGTTTGTGTCAAAATTGCTAATTTTGGACGACCAGCAGTACCCTAACGCTACTAGTAGTGGATTAAGTGGTCTTCTGTATTGGGTAATCTTACGCTTGCAAGATAAAAGTACTGGCGGGTGTCCACCCGGGAATTCTCGGGTTTCCGGCCGGGCCTGATCATATCACGCTTCCTGTAGCTCTATTTGTCAATAAGCTTTATATTTAAGAGGCCTCAATACCTATGCTGAGTTTGTATGTGTGCAGGTTTTCATATTTTTAAAGATACTGAAAAAATGAGAAGCAATAATGAGATTTTGGAAAATGGCCCCAATAATAATTGTAAAGAATGTGTATAAGATGAACTGAAATTTTGACATTGTTTATTTTAGCCGAGAAATTAGAATAGCCATAATTGATGAAGTCTATGCCATTACGAGTATTCTAATTTCTCATTTAAAATAAACAATGTCAAAATATCAGGTAGTTAATTTGATACACATTCACAGGTATTATTGGGGCCGCTCTCCAAAATTTCATTATTGTTTGTCATTTGTGCAGTATCTTGAATGATAAGAAAACTTTCTCACGTACACACGCAGCATAGGTACTGAGGCCACTTAATGGGGCGTAGAGCTGAAACTGTCAAGAGCGTGCTTGATGAGTGTGGATGGGTCACTAATATTTACTGATTTCAGCAAAACTACGATAAAAGTCTTTCATTTATTATTTGAAGTTTATTACCTGTCGCATTTACTCCTGTTCGTAGTTAACAATTAAATACAGAGCCTTCTGAAATAAGTTTAATCACACAATGCGGTGATGCGTGTTGCATGTATGCCCGCTCTTGATGTTAGGTATCCCAAACGAGATGTTCTTTCTTCCTGCTCCCCTTAATTTTCTGATTTATTGGTAAAATCTTTCATTTCTTCCTATTTTTGTCAGTTATTTTAATCCACTATAACTTACACATTCTTAGTCCTTTATCACAGCGACCTGAGCCAAAAGTTGCCTAAAGGCCTTAAAAATTAAATTCAAATTTATCACATCTTACATGAAGACGGGTCTTCCTCTAAGGCTCTTCTGTTCTGTCTCCCCCCAAAATTGTCTGTAGAATACTTGTATTTCATACGAGATTTCGTAGTTTTTTTTTCTTTCTGCAGAAGCTCCCTTTTACATTATATACTTTTCAAAATTGCATCTTTCTTGTTTCTTCGTCCGGCTAACCTTATACATTCTCATGTATCGTCCCACATATCCATTATTCACACCATGAGTCACTGTACTCCACGCACATGTTTTACTATTTTTTTTTCTTTGCTTTTAGGGGAATTTTGTTAGATATAGAGATTTCTTGAATTTGAAATGTTTTTAAGGCCTTTATGCAACTTTGGCTCAGGCCTAACGGATGATGAATTGGTTGACTGATGAAAGTGGGAGGAAACTGGAGAACTCCGAGGAAATCCATACACACGGTGTTGGCCCACCTCAACGCCCAAATGGCATGAGACGATCAAGCCAACGATCCCACGCACAATATGTGAGCGCTTTACCACTGAGCCACCGTCACCCAGAGATTTCTCCTTGCTGAAAACTGTCTTTACTCTGAGAAGTATGCTCCTTATTTCAGTCCTGAGTGTTTCTTTGAGAAATTTTACTTCCTTAGTAACAGAATTCAACTTGTTCCAAAGTTTTTCCTTGGAAAGTGGTTCTTATTGGATTTTGCTCTATCCCACAAGGCATCACTTTTGTTTTTGTAATATTTGTCTTCATGCCATGGGCCTTTACGCTCTTTTCCATTTGTACCATTATATCTGTCAAATTCTCCACATTGTCCGCCAACACAGCTATATCATCGGCATATCTCAAACGTCTTCATCCTATTTACATCTGTGCTTCTATATTTGAAGACCTGAGCCATAGTTGCCTAAACGCCATTAATGAAATTCAATTTTTTATATTCGCCTATTTAATTTTCTCTAGGAATCCCTCTATATAAGGGTTAAATATTATGGTGTATAAATTACATCCATGTTGCATTTTGTGTATTCTTGCTCTTCGCGTTTTCCTCGCATCCTATTCCTGCGTTCTGATTTTATATATACGTTCAATATAACACACCTTTCTTTGGATTATATTCGCATTTTCGTCTGCATTTTCATAATTCTACACTACTCTATCAATTTTTTTTTCATATTCACGAAGGCAGTACGGGTGTTCATACCTTTCGCCAATCATCTTCCTATCACGAGAGAGAATCGTTTCCTAATGCACATCACAGCAAACCTCGTGGTTTATGCGCATCCAGATGTAGTTCAGTGGATGTCCATTTGGACACCATTTGAAAGTCGAATCGACATTAACATTATGCAGGTTTTGTCGCACATTACGACAGCTCCTGGCTACTTCTTAGAGGAAAAATATACTTGGTATTCATATATCAGTATTAAAACCCTTTCGGAGTAAAGGGAAGAGTGACGCAAGAATTCTAATCACAAAAGAAGTTATATCCATTTTGGAAGTGATTTCCTTTGTGTCACTATAGGGGAAGGAAGGATATTAAATCTCTTAATTTTATTACAAAGGAAACACTTCCACCATAGTGACACAGAGAAAATCACTCGCAAAATAGATATTTCTTTTGAGTAGAATTATTGCGTCACTCTTCCCTTTACCCCGAAGGGGTTTCGGTATTGATATCACTTACTTTGAAAAGCTGTATTTTTTTAAAGTGCATAGTCTTCATAGAAAAGGTCGATTTTGGAACATGGTAGGTTCCGTATCTCGAAAACGGTAACTCCTATATATACTATATATAATAAGCTTCGATTTACCCCAGCTTGTTGGGGCCCATCCATTTGGGGCTAAAACAAAAAGACAGAATGACACACACTTTCCTATCATTTGTGAAAATTCCATGATTCGGCTAAAAAAAAAGTCCTAACTTTTGAACCTCATCACCGATTTTGACACATGATACACCGTTTGAAAGGTCTTGAAGGGTTGATTAATATTCCACAAGTTTCTGCTGCCTATATGGTCTAGGGTTAGTGCTATCATCAGAAATGTGAAATTTTGATATATATTTTTTTCGCACCGCCCAGGGAGGTCCTACCTACCCATTTTTTTTTTATGTCTTAGTATCGCAAAGAGCTTTTAAATGCAAATTCAAGCATCAAAATCAGGCTTATAGTTCGCTAGATCCGAAACTAGCTGTATACAGACTCGAAGAATTACCGTTCATGATAGTATGAACGTTCTTTCAAGTGTAGTATGAAAATCTGCAGGAGGTTTCGAACCTATGATCTTATTTCTACTCCGTCATTCTCCTCGCTACGCTATGGGAGCAACACCGAGTACTATTATTTTGTTATTCCTTGGATGTTACGAGGTAATATTATCCTATCCTGTTTCTGAAGCAGATACAGTAGTCTCTGTAGTCCAGCACTTAGCAGTATTGTATAAGTATTCTCAGTAAATTAAACGCTTTCATTTAAATATAACTGTTTTGAATTGAAAATCCAGTAATCTGACAAGGTCCGGTCCCGTTTGTGTCGGACTATAGACACTACTGTATAACCATATAGGCTTGATGTTGATACTCGGGTGGCTGATTAGATTACACGTTAGTGTTATGAAAAAGAGAAATCAAACAAGCCTCTAGTCACATCACTGCTTCATTACTAGACTAGAGCGAGGCGAGACTCGTTCTCCTCGGGAAAGAATTCTGTTGCGCGGCCATTTTGTATCACATTGACTGTCCAGGTTACAATGCACATTGAAATTTTAACTCATCGTCCGGCGCCCGAGGCACATGCTCCTCCAGCCTCACACAAACGTTTACCCCGTACTAAGTTTAAATGACATCGAACACTATGCGAACTTATCGTCGAAACTTCAACGTTGTCCTGTCAACGTCAACCTGGTAGCCGTGTGGGCTAGGGCGCTAACCTTGTAACTTGAAGGTCCCGGGTTCGAATCCCAGCTGGGTCATGGATGTTTGTGATTGTGGATTTTAACTAGAACGTGACGGAAAATCGTGACGGGCCGAAGTAGAAAAGTTACTAGAATGGCCCATACAAAATAAAGCTTACCAAATAAATCCAGTTTGGTTTGTGCAGATTTCTAAGGAAGTGCTCACTAAATTTATTGCTTTCGCTGCACGTCCATTTTTTTGCTGAACAAGTACGCCCAATTTCTGAAATCGAATGAACGTCCAATTTATGGACGTCCGCAATGTCCATCTCAGGAATATCAATATGATGGACATCTTTGAAGTTCATATCGCTTGACATGTGCAAATAAGTGTTATCTACAATTTCTTAATTGAATGGTACCAAATTGTTGGCTACTGCTCACAAACTTGTTTTCAGGTACACTCAAAGAAAAATATTGGTGTTTATTGCCACCCCAAAAGGTGTAATAGAACACCTCTACCTCTACACCAATTCCAGTGCTGGGTAACACCAATTCTAGTGTTGGTTAACACTATCCGGGGTGTCCAACACCGTTTCTGGTATTGACAAACACCTCTACCGGTATTCAGAAACACCGATACGAGTGTTAATAAACACCATTGTATGTGTTCCCTAACACTTCTAGCGGTGCACTTTAGCACTCCTGACGGTGTTTCTGAACACCGGTAGAGGTGTTTGTCAACACAAGAAACGGTATTGGACACCCCGGATAGTGTTAACCAACACTAGAATTGGTATTACCCAGCACTGGAATTGGTGTAGAGGTAGAGGTGTTCTATTACACCTTTTGGGGTGGCAATAAACACCAATAATTTTTTTGAGTGTACTATTTAATATATTGTTACATAACATACACGTAGTTAGGAAATAAGAAGCATTGTGAATGAATAGATGATACACATTATCTTGTAATCAACACACACGTCCATTGGACGTCCGTCCTTTACATGATTCATCTGCTGGACATCCATTGGAAGCCCACAATGTCAGTCTTCGGGACATTCAGTAGACGTTCACTAGATCAGTCTTTGGGAAAGCCATCTGGATATACTATGTACATCAGTTGAACGTCCACGAAGTCCTTCTTCGAGGCTTCCATTTTCTTTACGTCCATCTCATGTCCAATATGTCCATGCACACAAAATTGACTTACCAGAACATGACGTGGTCGTCCTGTGCTGTTCGGGATTGTACATCCTCTGCGAACTTTACAGCAAACGAGTGGTGGGTTATTAACAAAACCTTGGACGCTGCTCTCTCCGTTCTTTTCTCCGGAAGATGTGTTCATTTAGTAGTGTCATCTCTCAAATTTGTGACGAGCTTAGGCCATAGGATAACTATAAAGTTATTAATTAAAAAAATAAAAATAAATAAATCTCACTAAGTAAAATATCGCCTGACATGCAGAATATCTTAATTGAATGGCATTGATTCGTTGGGTACTGCACATAAACTTGTTTTGCAAGTACTCTTCAATATTTTGTTACATAACATACATGTAATTACGAAATAAAAAAACTATGGTGAGTGAGCTTGATACACCTATTAACTTGTAATCAAGTGATCTCGAAGTTCTGCAGTGCCGTATTGAGCGTTGTTCATATTCGTCTGCAAACAAAGCCGGTTTACTTAAGGTATGCCTTTAATTAGGATGTTTATATAAAGCAATAAAAGCAGTTGGGGACTTACCATGAGTGTGGTCTGGCAAGTATAGAAATCATCTGCAAATTATTTGGCGCACCCACTTCTCTGAGTCATCACAAGAAGTCTTCAAATTAACACTTGTTTCTGCTCTTAAGCAGAGGCGGCCTAACATTATTAGATAAATCAGCAAATCCCTTAGGCATTGTAGTTTCCAGACGATTACAAAAGCACATTCAGAACAAGAAAATCACTGATTGCTGCAATTTAGCACGATGGGAATAGCTGAAAGTAATTTCATGTGTTTGAGAACTAAGTCCTTACCATGTGGTAATGATCAGTGGGTATAATTGAAGTGGCTGTTCTTCGAGAAGAACACTGACTGCGAGACAAGATTCAGTGGTAAAACATATAGAATTGTAGAAATGTTATTTCAGTGAATGGTTTTGGTGAGCATTGAATTAGCTAAAATTTCACTAAATACTCTGAATTACTGAGGAATGCGACACAAATACTAAGCATCTTTTAATCGTTGCTAATACTTCATTATCCACGACGCAGTGCTTTTCTTTCAAACACTCTACACCACATCAACATCCGGAAACCTTTGCTGTCATTGGTCAGTTCAACATTAATATTTGAACTCAGTTTTATGACAATCTGAGCCCAAGATGCCAAAGACCAACTAAATTTCAGAATTCAAAGTTTTCTATATTCGATCTCAGTGCAATATGTACTAATGCCCATGCTCACAATGCCACCTTAACTGAGGGTTTCCAGAGCTCTCCTCAGTCCCACGAGGATAACCGAAATGGTACATTGAATAGAGACCCTAGCTGCTACATTCCCGGTTAATCCTCCAACGTCAAAAGCAAAATTAAGACGTGCTGGACTCTAAAGATCAGCAATGTAAAATGTCAAAGTGACGGCCTGTAGCTTTAGCGCGCAATAGCGGCCAGAAATTTACAATTATTTCCCACAACCAACCTTGAAGAGAATAAAAAAAATGACTGAAAATAGTTCGATCCCCAGTAGCACACGTTAATTTTGTTTGAACGTTAATTTTGAGTTGATTAACCGTTATCGGTTGAAAAAGTAGGTTTAATTTTAAATCATATTTTAAAAAGACTTGATATTGTTGTAAAGATATTAGTTCAACGTGGATTCAACTGCTATTTTCAACTATGGTATAGATTTCGTTTCATGGGACTCTTTCTAATTCAGTGGAATAAACTTTGTAATTAAAAGCTAATTGAATGCCATAAATTATTATTTTGTGTCCTCTTCTGCATGTTGAAAACACGTTGAATTTCAATCTATATTCCAACGAAAATTTCATTTCGTTGATAGGACGTTAATATTACATGTTTTTAACTATATAGAACTGTGCTCCAGATTATCTTTCCAAGTTAATTGCATAAAAATTGTGCTTGAAAGCGAATAAAATAAAATTAACTATGTTACTGATGTTCTCATTTGTATGTTGAAAACAGATTGCATTTTAAAACTAGATTTGAACGAACTGCCTGCAGCATTTCCAACTCGCCTTGTGTAATTGTACATGCATGCAATAGTACCAGGTCATTTGCTAGTTATAAACTAGAGACAGAATATAAAATTTGATCAGGGCAATGAGATCTACGGTGTTATAGCAAATGTAGTTAACAAGATTAAAGAGGAGAATATTCAGTTCCCAATCAGTAAACCTACCTTATAAATAAAAGAAGGTCGGAGCTCATGATTTGTGCGTCTGCCGTTTCTATATTGTCTTTCGTTCTTTCTTTCTTTCTTTCTCTCTCTCTCTCTCTCTGTTCATCATGGGAATGTGCAGTAAGTGTTCAAAACCAGTCTCTCGACAGGATGTAAATTCAAAAATACAGTGTTCGGAGTGTAGGAAGATTTTTCATAGTGTATGTGTTGATTTAAAGGAAGATGGCGTCAAAATTTTCAAATCTTCAGAAAATACATGGAGATGTATAGAGTGCCAGAAGGCTCGACGGAAGTCCACGTCGGGTGACAGTACTTCGGAAATGGCTGAAAAACTCTCCACTTTATCCGAAGTATATAATTTGTTACTAGCAATTAAAAAAGAAGTAGATGAAATTAAGGGCTCTAATAAGAAACTGGAAGAAGATTTGGGCAGTTCCTTGGACT
>JAGDQP010053830.1:0-13470 GCA_022664845.1 Lepisma saccharinum
ATTTGATGAAGACAGGTGTAAATGTTTATTAATAATTAGCATTGCAAAAATAGTAATATGCATATTTTCTACAGTAATTGTCACTTTAAAAAAATGATCTGTTTTTTCAAGTTTTGAGTGAGTAATTACGTTATTAAGCACTACACGCGCGTAAACGTGCTTGGGTTCCATTGGGTGTTCAGAGGAGAAGCATGTGCCTCTCTCAAGGAAATAATTAAAATTGATACTATTATTTCAACAGTTTTTTTCTCAGAAAACGCTTCTATTTGTTTCCGGACATATATAGTTTATGTAGACATATGAATTTTAAGGGAAGCCAGTATCATATTCTATGGTAGCGATATGAAGGGGGATATGATTATTTTTCTAATTCATTTGGAAGGAAACTATCGAGAATGTATTTTCAAGAACACCCTGGATCCGCTCTGTCCGATAAATATACTGGGTGTACCTGAAATAAAGGCGCAGACTTCGAGAGGTAATTATTTACGTCAAAACGCGAAGAAAGCTACTTAAACGAAATTCCGAGTTTTACTTAATTTCGAGCTACGGGTATTTAAAGTCAGGGCGGGATCGTTACAAATGACGTCATGTCTCAGCAGTTAATGGCATAAGTGGTGTCGACATACCAAATCATTCTCGTAGGAGTCCTCATTACATCTACTTAAATAATGTTTTTGATTGGCGAATGAAGCTAACTAGATATTTTACGCTTTACATCATATTAAAGCATTTAATTCCTTGTCAGTCCAATTAGTAGGTTGCGAAACCTATCTATCGGCACTACGTCAATTAACGCATTACTAAAGCAGATGTATCATATACTACCTCGAATGTGATTTGCTAAGCCATCACTGGTTCTTTCATCACATGTCGAGTTCTGACGTCATTTGTGCCGATGCCACTCTGAGTTTTAGAACTTGCATCTGGAAATAATCGTATTTCGGATTCTTTTCAAATTAACTTTTCCTTTTTTTGCTGTAAATAATCACTTACCGAAGTTCTCGAAATCGCGGACACTCTGCATTTTACTTTTTCCGGAAATGAAGATTCCTATAAAATATACTGTATGCCACTATTGGAGACGACAAAACTCAGTAAACTGTTGCACCGACAGAAAAACTATATATGAAACAGGCACCTGAAAGTAAATACAGAAGACAAGGAAAGGGTCTAACCTAAATATAAAAATTCGAGAGTTTCCTACACATATAGAAAATAGTGTGATCCCATAAGGGTAAAACAACTTATGAAACGCAAACGAATATGAAGCAAAATTTTAAAATAATAATAGATGTCATGACAGTATAGTCAAAGACTCCTATAGTGGGAAGATCAACAAACACACCTTCTAAACAGCTTGAAACTCTAAATATTGCAAACGCATTAGGGAGACTTTAACTTCCTACAGAGAATAAGAATTTAACACTAACAGATCTGTAATTGGAAACTTGTATTCTACCGTAAGTCCAATAAGACAAAAGACTCTATCACTTCATATGTCTCATTCACATACTTCTACACTAATTAAAGTTATTAGCTGATTCAATAGTGAAATAAACATATTAGATAATTACAATAGAGGAAATACACAGTCACGAGAGGAAGAGTACTTTCACCCACGCCAATAGAATTTAAAAATCGCTCTAAAAATCTGCTCCAATGCTATCTTATAAATGTAGAAGAGGGGTACTGCAGGCAGTTCTGCTTAAATGTTGCAAATTGATAATATAATATGACGTTGAAGGTTGAAAGTGCTTCGGAATATTTCTCCTCGTATATTGCTCATAGTTTGAAGCACTACGTTATGTACTTCATACATTACGTGTCCCGGCTCTAGAGGATACCATATATGCAATAAACTACCGTACTGTCATTTCAAAAATTAAGCGATATACCAGGTTGTCCAGACTGGCAACACAATGTAATATCTGCCTTCACTCCTGATATTCACCGAATTGTTACAAAATCACCTCCCGAAAACTATATTTTACGAGGCGTTAATGATTTATGGCGAAATATTAATTGTATTTACCATTAACAAAAGTCAATTTTGTGCTTCAAGTTGGAGCTACTGTCTCGAAAACAAAGCGGACTTATTTTTATATGAACTTTTCCATTGTTTTGTTGTCAGGAATTCGCCTGTGAAGTTTGACCCACATATTAAGATACGCCTTTTATATACACAGGGCGATTCAGTCAATCCGTACCAACGCCGTAACGCAGCTCCTATTGCACATACATCTTTGAAACAAAAAAGGTTAATGACAAAGTTGATGTGCAGAACCACATTGTGCTGCTTCTCAAATCCAGGCCCCCGGAAATACTTCTACGGGGAGAAAAAACATCAAAATTTTACGTAACAACAAGGGTTAATTTTTCTCCCATTGAAAGAAGCGCTAAATTTTAAACAACTTTTAGAAGAAACACTTATGGATATCCAATACCGTTTGGCAGCTAGAAGACCTAATTGGTGCTCAAAATTAACGTTATGTAGAGGGTTTTCGGGACAGTTCGGATGCTATGACTCAAAGAGTCCACACTAAATATAATATGCGTGTTTAAACTGTGAACTTTTGTATAACGTTATCACAGGAATGCTATTTTCTGGTAGGAAGAGTAATTTTAAATATAAACAATAATTGGTATTGCTTTCTCCGAAGCAAACATAAATTTTTGAACAACTTTGACAGGAAACATTTTAAATTCCTTCTCTTACAAGGAACACTTGGGAACTTAATGGTTGACCTACAGAATAACTCTTGTAATTATCTAACATTACGATATATTAAATAGTGTTTCATCTGAAAGTTGTTCAAAATTTCATGTTTGTTAAAAGAAAGCAAAACCACTCGGTTTCAATTTAAAATGCTGAAGTTACCCCGAGTTTTCGTTACTGCTTCCTTGGAATAAAATTCGTCTATTGATGATGATGAATATGAATGTGTCAGAAACCAGCACGGAGAGGAAAACGAAGTGAGTATCGATTCTGATTGTACAGAGGAACAAAATGTTAGAGAAAACGACGCTGATGTTGATCTAATATTTGGACCTGTAAAAGGCAAGACAGTTAACGCCTTGTCCGCTACCTAAACTTGAAGGCCAGCTCATAACGTAGTTTTGCGAATTTCTGAAGCAATACGTAAAACAAAGGAAGCAATAGATGATTGAGAGGCCTAGATTATTTTGTTTAAGAGAGGCAATATTTGTTGTGATCGTGAAACATAACTACAACCAAGCTACCAGCCATAGAGCATAATATAATGTCGACATAACATACAATGGCCAATGAAACCAAAGCTCTCTTTGCATTTTTGTATATTTCTAGCTACGAAAAGACTATCACCTTAATACAACGAAGTGTAGATTCATTTTCGTGACTTTTTTCAGCAGAATAGAAGGCTAAAAATACATATTTTATACTTATTTTCCTTAGTTTATTTGTTTCTTTCGAAACGTAATTCGTCCTAAACCCTAATACACCTTTCATACTATTAAACTATTAATATTAAAATGGAATGATGTACACAGAGGGGAGCGGAACGAAAGGTGGTTTGAAAGGTTACCAAGGTGAGCATTAATGACGCCTGAAAGAGTATGCGTATTGTAGGGTTACTCATCCAAAAGCATCAATACCACTGCTTCAAATGTTTCATATTGTAGCCCTCCCACTTGTGTAACTACTACTACTACACTGCACTACAATATATATCATCAGTTTTCTTAAACAACCGATTATAGTCATATGATCGATCAGATAAGTGGCACAAGCTTTAAAATCCTTTTCTGCACATTTAAGATAAATGCGTTTAACGCTTTACGTTTTCTATTGTCACACACAAAAAAGAAAAACAAGTATCCCTCTCCCCTTACGTATGCCAAGCTGGTATATCTCAGGACACTTTGAATAATTGAATGTAAACTTGTGTTCTAAGAAATGATTGTGTCGAGATCTGCCTCCACAAAACGAATATGAGGCTCGAGCATTCTACGTAACTGTTGACATATAAATCGTATAAATTGTGGTGTAAATGCTTCTTTTAATGCAAAAATATTGAAAAGGAGGTAATTTATTTCTTGACCTTTTATTTTTTCTATATCATAGATATCCAATTTTTCTACGAACAGTTTATATTTGATCCTCAAATAATAAATGCATAATTACATTACGACACTGGTTTGCAATTTATTATAGTCTAGTATGGAATTAACGATATACAATAGTAATACCGTTTACAAATGTTCAATCTGAAATTAAGTAGCCATTCTTAATTCCCAGATATCTTAGGTTTCTATAATTCTTGTATTTTAGTGAAAGAGAAATGTAATAACGGGAGGTATTTAAAATCAACCTCTACATCAAAATAATTTTAAGTTTGAATCTTCCCTCTAACAACTATTTTAAATGTTTCATAGTTATAGTTAATTAGTTCCTATCAATGGTATTAAAATTAATTGTTAGTGAAGTATAATTCTTCTTTTGATTTGTTTCAGGAAGGGAAGGTCGCTTTTCATATTATGCTGTACCTAAACAGCAAACTTAAAACTAAAAGTTCACATAAGTTATGTGTGGCGTATGCCTAGCACTTATATATATATTCGTAAATGATTTGTGTGAAGAGGAAATGGCACATAATTAACTACTTGCCGTCAATACATTTAAACATATGCCAGCCATGTCTTCTAATGGCAGATACGCAGACGACTTCAACGCTCTACAACAACCAATAGAAGTAAAGAACGAGAAGATAGAATTCGTTGATACTTTTAATGAGGTAAGTCTATTTATTCTTCTAAATTATTTTATAACGTTATCAATAAATTAACTCCATTTTTTTAAATAATTTCCTCTCCATGTTCTGAGGTCACATTAGGCAGATCTACATTTTAAATATACGTGAATTTATCTTTGAAATATACTAATTATATCAATTATGATTTTACAAAACTTGTGTTATTTATATGCGCAAATCTACTGTTAAAATCGGCAAATTATTTCATATTTCAAATAATTGATTCGATATGTAAACACAACTTTGATTCGATAAAAATCACTGTATCTAGTTGTTCTGTTACGTTTTTACTGTTACCAAATACATTGCGTTAATCGTGTAATACTACAAAAGGTAAAATTGCATTAGTTTTAACGTATTAAATTTGCGTATACTAATCTAAAGTTATTGGGATTTTTGGTAATTAGAAATGAAGAACTTGACCTTCGAGACAGTTCATATTACCGGGATGTATTTAACGATCAGTGTTAATTTGATTTATGGGTGCAGGTAATACACTAGTATGGACTAACACATCCCTACAAGTACCTACTTTAGGGAATTGGGCAGTTATTGTGTTGGTTGTCTTTAAATGTGTGTGCCTGATCAACTAGCTTTATAAACAAAATTTGCACATTTAACATGCAAATACTTCAGACCAAATAATGAAATATTTCATAAGCTCTTTTTATTTGCTTTCGTCTAGATATAAACTGGTACAACTACGGGTATGAGATCCATTTCTTACATTGGCAATAATAATACATTTTATCTGCGAAAAGTGAATGTAAAGTATGCGATTAGAAGTCGATTTCCATAATAACTGGTGAACATTTGTTATTAAATACCTGGTGAATTGCCCGACTTGAATTAGCTTGGTTTTCCAGGAGCATTACCTTTGTATGTAGGATATTTTGTACCCGCCCCCCTTTATAAGATAGAAAACAACATATTTTGCAGTTGTGTTAATAATGAATTGTTGGCGTGTTCATCATAACTTAGATAATTGAAATAACATTGAGCATATTTTATTATTTCTCTTATAATTGAAGATTTTTTCAACAACAATGTGATATTGTTAATAAATAAGGAGCTTAATGAGCAACGGTTTTTAGAATCAGATATTCTACCAGCTTGTATTGCATGAGCATGTGCTGATTAATTAGCGCATTTCATGTCTATGTTATGTAATTATATAATATGACAGGTAGCTTATCCAGATCGAATGAAAATGCATCAGTGAGCCTGTTTAAAATTCGCGTAGTAAGTAGTTTTAAATTTTCGACACATTTCGATACATCCTTTGCTTACTACAGTATTCTAATCATTATTTTATGATCATATTTGCCTTCAAAATTCGTAGTATGATTTCTGTACATCGGCATTGGTTTATGAAGTTCCGTTCTTCTACTACGAATTTAAATATTTTTTTTAGATATATTGACTAATAGATCTAATAAAAAGCAACAATATGTTTTGTTTACTTATTTATTTAAAGCTTTTGAGTCCATACAACATAACATCTTGTCAAAATTGAATGTATGCGGAATAAGTGGAAATCTGTTGAACGTATTTAAGAGCTATTTGTCGAACACAAGACAGTCTGAACGTGTTTATTGGGTGCCATATGGTGAATGCATAGTATACTCAAAGGTTCCATTTGGGTCCTCTTATGCTTTTAATTAATGAAAAAGGCTATTCCCTCCTGTTTCCAATATTAATGTTCACATATATTTGCTGACGATGTAAAAATACTAACTGTTGTAAAATTACTGAAGATTGTCAGTTATTACAGCTATAATTAAATGGTTTGAAGAACTGGTGTAATTAAATAAAGCTAAGAATAAATTTAGATATACGGTATACAAGGTAGTAAGTTTCACTAGGAAAAGGAAGATTGAAAAGCTTGCTTAAAAACTAAATTTCATTTACGGCTTTATAGAATTTGACCAAGTCGATTGACTAAAATATCGATGAAGATAAAATCAAACGGGTGATGGAAGTTAAAGGTATAGGAATAACTTTCGTTTCAAATGTTTCATTTAAAATCAATGTTAATATACGGGGTGTGATTTAGAAAAAAAAAGTAACAGGGCTATAAGAGAGTTTGTAGTGCCCAGAAACTTTTAAACACATTTTTTATACCAATGTATACATGCTGATGAAATGGTGATGCTCTAACAGGAGCGTTTCGGGAATAATACATAAAAACTTCAAAATTGTAAATAACAACATGAGTTTGTTCTTATTCCCTTGAAGGAAATTCCAAGTATTGACCAACTTCTTAAGGAACCACTATTAGATAGCTAATACAGTTTCGCAGGTACAAGAGCTAATTGGTTGTTAAATTTGACATGTGGTTGACGTTGAAACTAAAGTGAACTACTACATTGTGTCTGCAAAATTATACGGTGAAATTATGGGAAAGAATAACTCCCTGGAAATACTGATACGGGGATACTTCTAAATTTTAAATGGATACAATGGTTAGTTTTGCTGTCTTTGATACTAGTCTGAAATTTTGAACATCTTTCAGAGGAAACATTTTTAATAACTCGCGCGTTTGGTAATTACAAGAGCGAATTCGTAAGTCAACCATTAACTTAGCAATTACAGTAGTTCATATAACTGGATGTATAACAATTATCCTCAGAAAGTTTGTTTCAAACCTTAATGTTTCTTTTTCCAATGAAATAAATATCAGCTATTGTTTCAGTTTAAAGTTTTGAAGTTTCTTCTTGTCCCAATCAGTATTTCCGGAACTTTATTTACTGTTATTTTTTAGTTACAAAATCCGAAAATCCCAAAAGCCTCTACCTGATGTTAATGTTGACAACCGATTAGCTCTTAAAGCTGCCAAACGGTATGAGCTGTTAAAAAGTTGTTCAAAATTTAGAGCTTTTCTCAACAGAAACCAAGTTAGCCCATACTGCTATATAAAATTTTGAAGTTGCCCATGTAAAGGAGGTATAGCAGAGACGTCTCTTTTCAGATACCGCGCATCCAATTTACTATGAAAAGTTTTTGTCACAAATATTTTTGTGCATTAGGAACAGTGTCGTTGCACTGTGTAACATAATTAGTTAATTATAGCATGCCGATGCTTAATACTACTAATAACGGAATCGAAATTTCATTCATGAGTGCATAACAAATACTCTCTTGCCCCACTCCACACCCCAACATACACTAGAATAAGGACCCGCTCAGAAAATTTACTCAATATGCTACCGTACCCCACTGCATGCTGATACGTGAAAGAACTGTACGAGGGTATTATCTGTATGAACACCGAACACACCTTAATACATTCTGGGACAGTGTCAATTATCCACCTTTGGGCTTTTATAATGCTATGAGAAAGAGTTGAGCTGGTTACATGTTGAAGAAACGGATATTGCAAGTAGTATTTTCAGTTTAATCAAGAAAGATGAAGACGCCACCATCTCCGAAATCCTTGAAGATGAAGAATTAGTGCAAATGCCTTCAGATGTAGCACTGAAACAGAGCCTGTTTATGAGGCTTTGATCGATGATGTGGAAAACTTTTGTGTTACATTTGATTGTCAAAAAAAGTACTTCAGTCTAGAAACAGAGAAGGTCCTGAAGACAATATGCACCACTTTAAAACAGAAGCAACTGTCTACTACGGTATCAAATATATTATGACGAACATCGAACAAAACCCGAGAAACTAAAGATCATATGGGAATGAGTGTGATCAAAGTTTAAAAAGTTAAAAAAAAACTGTCCATGATTTTTATATAAGGCGATGGACATGTATAAAAGCTAGAGTGCTTGGTTTAACTGATTTCAAATGTGGACCAACCCGGCTTCGGGATTTCAAGAAATCTCACACAATTCTCACTCGCAAAGTTACGTACTTTGTGACGTACAAACCTGTTCAGTCAGATGAAGGGATTGAGAATTCTGCGAATCTCATTTGGGAATGAATTCACGGACAAGATCGTTCCAAAGTGTTCTTCAGTTGAAATTCCAAATACAGACCAATCTGGATTTAATCATGAGATTCACAGGGATCACACACTGCCGGTATCTAACATGGGCGAAAGAGGTACCAGTGTTGGAGTAAAATAAGCTTCTGGAATATCACATTCATATACAAGTCAGCCGATTCTCTCGATGCAAAAAAACTACCCTTCTCCTTAATTTCTTACAAGAGCCAAGCAGGGCCCTTGGTCGTATTGTGTAAGATAAACTGATTCGATCTCCAATCGTATATATATAACGTGTTCCAAAACTGGTAAAGTGGACAATAATATTCTTGAACAATAGCAGAATAATTGTTTCTCTCCCGATGTTGAAACGTAATATGGTGTAGTCCTTGACTCATTTTTCATCGAACAGCAACATCTGTTTTCAATCCCATATAAACATCTAGAAATAACAACGTCGCTGCTCCATCATTTAGATGTATATTTTTTTCCGTCATTCGAATGGTTTTCAAAACCTTTTGTGAGCGTATTTTGCTCGATAATATTGATATAGACCTCCGGAGACGAATGCTATTATCAATCTGCACGCATATAACCGTAATCAGTTCAGTGCTCCAATATTCAACATGATCAAGCACGCCTGGAAGAAAGCTTCATTCCTCGTTAATTATAATTTCTTTGTTGCTCCTGACAATGTTATCTGGCAAACTGAATATTGGAGTTGCTCATCTCCCAACCGCACAGATGCATTATTTATCTAGTGTGCTTACTATTGTGTATAGTTATGCTTGCAAGATTGGTTCATTAAGTCTTATAAGCATGTACAATTACTGCTATGGGCAGCTAGAATTAACGCTTTACACACACAAACTCCGCAGAACTTTACAGTTTGTTCAAAGTACTTGACATTTAACACTCATTGACTTCAAAACAGTTCAAAATACAGTCAAACTACACCAGTGATTTTTTCTAAAAAAAAATACATGGATTTGATATATCAATTACACCTATTCACATTTGAAAAGAATAACTTGGATCAAATATGGCGGAATAAAAATGAGGGAAAGCGAGTGTTATATTTGTTAAAGATGTATAACTTGTTTTGATTCATATGCATATCACAATATCCTTGTTCTTCCTATCTGTAATAATTCAACGGATGATTCCATCCTTTTCATGAAGTAACTTAATAATTTACGTGGTTTCTCATATTCAATAACTTGGAAACTGTTAGAGATACAGTAAAATTAACTACGTTAGTGAATGTCTGCGAAAATATACATGTATTTGATGTATCACTTGCACCTATACCCATTTGAAAAAAATAAAACTTGTATCCAATATGGCGTACGGTGTATGTAACATGTTTAAGAGAAACAGTGGTTGATCCAATTTGTTTTGCACATTTTCACAGTCGTGACCAGTTTTATCTCAATAAAATCTAGGCAATTTTGCGTCCAAATCTAGTAGTAATTTAGGATAGCATTCCAGGTATATGAATGCTCATCAGTGTACAAATTAACGTTATGGGCCACTAATATTAGTACAATACACAATAGCCTGTACTGTAGATTTTAATAAATTTTCAATAAATCCCGCTTAGGCATTTGGCGAATATACCTTGTCATATATACTTTTGTATAAACTCTTATTTGAGTTCCATCAACTGAGGTAGCTTCAGACTGTCTTTAATTACCTTTCAGTGTACTTTGCTTATGGTTAAAACGAGTTTCGGTTTTGATTTTTACAGATGTGTTATTGATTTAGAAATATAATAAATAATGCTTCACAGATTATTAGAGAAATATAATAATTTAAAATAATGTAAAATGTGTCTGAAGTTAGCCCATTCGTCAGGGTAATTTTGGACACTGTGCATTTTAGTTATTGTCCATAGGACAAAAGTGGACAACGAAGCAAGAGAAAAATAAAAATTCACGTAAGGCTAAGCAGGAAGCCCATTTCCCACCTATTTTGTTTTGACTGAATGTGTACAGAAAATAAATTTCGCAAACTAAAGACTATTACCTTCTTTATGAATGAATACGATACCATTAACTTTAAACGAATGCAAATACCCACGTCAAAGTCGTGTACAGACTCATTTGAGAAAGGATAATATCCCGAAAATCTCTGCACACAATTTTGAAGTTATTATTAGCATAGCTTTAAAAATAGTGCTACTGATTGATAAACAGTCTTTAGTATTTTATTGTTATTTCTGGTTTTATATTCACACAAATGTGAACCATTAGTATTAAGCAAAAACGAGCGGAATGGGGCAGTGGTTGTTTAAAACTAGGTATATGTGAAAACAATGTTAAAATAACAAATCACATCACAGCAAATATCACATTTGCACAGACTTTATAATTTTATCTTGCATTTATGAATAAAGGATTCTTCATTTTACAGAGCACGTGTTTCTATACATTTTCCCGATGTTCATAGCTCCAATATATCATATGATTTTGACTCATAATTCCAATGTATTTAAGTGGGTGAGTTTTCTTTGTTAATTACGCAGCATTGCCCGAAGCTTTCCCAGCTCCCTCTATTATTCCAACAACGCGATAGTATAGCCACATCTACTATATAACTCTGATATCAGATAACTGAATTCCCTTCCAGACTAAAAAGAAAATATGTGGCAGGACACATAAACTCGGAGAACTACCCGTCTCGTGCGCACAGTACAAGGTTACAGCCATAACTTGGTAACAGAAAACGTTCGCCAAACATGAATCTCGGAAAACGACAGAGACTTGCAGTTACGGAATTGTTTGTTACATGTATTATCGATTTTCGTTTTTCCGTATAAAGAGATGAAGGCAAATAAATCCCCATTTTAGAGGCTTTTTTATTTTTTTTAATATAACTTTTTTGAAGTTACCCTGCGTGTCCGAAAATACTCTATTTAACGAGTATGTTCCGATTATATGTGCAAATGATTTTATATCACGTTCAGCCCTTATCCAAGCCAACAGCTCTGTAGATAGATAGATAAAATGAGTTTATGGGCGGTAACATGAAGGCTCTGTATTGAACAAATTAATCAATTAGACCTTTTACGTTTCAAATGTTTATTCACATAATTTCGCCAAGATTTTGCATAAAGAATTTAGGTATACGCTCACCTATAAAATGCTTTATCATTTAATTATGAGCATTTGCAATGAACTTACGTCCTTCTATTTGAGGATATAAAATGTTACATTTGCTTGGTAACACATTTGACTCAATACGAATACGTTTTAAGTTTGATAAACTTTCAGTTAATGAAATCGATTTCCAAAAACATAATTAAGTATTTTCCTGTATTATCTTTTTAGTTGAGAGATTGTCATAATTTTCTTCCCTTCTTTTTCTCATGAAACCATGGATCTTTTTCGTCTGTTTCTGTGGTTCGCAGAATAAACGATGCACTCTGATATAAAAATAAATGGGTATTAAAATACTTTTAAAATTATTGATAAATTATTTTTACAAATCATGTGCAAAACTTAGTACTTCTAATACCAAATTTTATATTGCTTTTTATCAGGGTTGTAGCAGACCAAATAAGACCGAAAATGTAAACTTATACGAAAGTACAGATGTCGAAAATTCCAAAGGAGCAGTTAACGATCTAGTATCGAGTATCTTCTCAAAGGTTGCGTTGTCTTCATCGGATGTAGTCAGCTCAGCAGAAAGTTCATCGTTCTTCTTTAGCGAAGTTAAGTGTATTAGTGCAATAAAGCGAGAAGAATTCGAAAGTAAAAGAGATGTATCTTCCTTTGCAGTATATTCAAATAGTCAGCAAGGAATGAAAGATATTTGTGTTACAACTTCTCTCGAAAATCTTTCTACAAATTCAGAAGTTGAGGCAGAAAGATGTGATTATAAACTAGTATCTACAGCAGAGACTGTTTCTTGTGGAAACGGTAATGCGAATATTAGAGACGAAAATAATGAAGTGAAAACTGTAAGTCAATCTACCAGTGAATTTGAAACAAGTTGTCAACTCACTGTAATAGGAAGAAAAATGAAAGGAAGATTAAATCGCAAACGGAGGGAAAATAATTTATGTAGTAAGTCTTATAAAATAAAATGTTCTCAAAAGAAGCAGAGAAAGAAAACGAAATCAAGAGGAGAGCGGAAGGCAGGAAATTTGTTTTCCGATTTGCAAATACAATCCAAAACACACACTAAAATCAAGTTTTATAAATGTCGATCGTCCAAAACGAATTTTTCATCTAATTCTAATTTTAAAACGCAGAAAATAACTCATAAAGACCACAAGCCTTTTCAGTGTGAAATATGTGGATTTAAATGTAATCGTAAGGATTCCTTGAAAAGACACATAGCAGTTCATACACGGGAGAAACATTTTCAATATGATATATGCGAATATAAATGTACTAAAGGCAAAAACTTGAAACAGCAGATGAGAACTCAAGATATGAAAGGACCTTTGGAACGTCAAATATGGAATTACAAATTTACTGAAAGCAATTCATTGGAAACGCACTTAAGAACCAATGCACTGGGCGAGCATTTGCAGTGTGAAATTTGCGGATATAAAGTTTCTAGGATTGGTAATTTGAAACGTCACATGAGAACTCACGTACCGAAAAGCGCTTTCCTATGCGAAATATGTGGTCATAAAAGTACTGACAGAAGTCACTTGAACAGGCATGTGGGAACACATTCAGGAGAGAAGCCTTTTCAATGTGACAAATGTGGATCTAAATTTACTCGGAA
>JAGDQP010053831.1:0-13470 GCA_022664845.1 Lepisma saccharinum
TATACTACTCGAGATCTTTAATAAATCATTTGCTTTAACTTCGAGAATACCTCTAAACTTTTATATTCTCCTGATATTTCTTTTCTAGCCTACATTTCCTTTTGTTTTAAAATATTTATCGATACCTATTTTACATGTTATCTTCAAATGTAATATGTTCTAGAATTTTGTTTCTTTCAATGATCATCCCTTTCAATTTCTTTAGGTTTTATACTTATTTGATATTCTTCACAATTTTCTTGGGTGGGCGGAAAGTATCTCCCTATTTTCAAACTGTTGTTGCTCCTAAACTATTGAAGGCAGAACCTTCATATTTGGTACACCTATGATTTATTGAATGGCTTTACCTTCCCTAAAGCTACAACTCGCTGTGCGCTCCAGAATTATCTACACTATTTCTTAAACAAACAGGTATGTCTTCTGTGACCTTCAAAAACTCAGCAGGAACCTCGTTTATGATTTCACGGATCTTCATCTCAAGTTCATCAAGAGTTTCAGGTTTGCTGCGATACATTTTTTCCTTAGCCCCATCTTCATAGAAAGAAATCACATGGAGTGAGATCTGGACTTCGTGCTGGCTATTCTGTGGGATCTCGGCGGCGTACCCAGCGTCCTGGGAAGCGCTCAGTAGGCAATTTTCTAACATTCAAGGTGCAATGTGTGAGAGTTCCATTCATATTAAAGCTGGCCAACAAATACTCACATCGAACAAATGAAAATATACTTTATTTTTTAATACGATAACTCTTGCTTGGTTATCATACTCTGAAATCCAATATTTCTGCATATCATTTCCATCCAAAGCAGTCAAATATAAATCATAATAAAGTTTATATTACCTTAAGCTCATGTCCATTTCGTTCAGGGATTGATTGCATTTACGTATCTGATTATTCTAATCAAAATTTGGTGTAAACCCAACATCCTATATGTTCCATTTACAAACATAATCTGTTGCACATATCTCACAGATACTCATAAGTTATCTTGGTTTGCATTTGTTAATAATTACGACCTTACACAACGATCAACACGTTCAGGTACATTCGAAACGTTTATATATAATAAATCACAGCCATATTCAATCCACTAGTGGATGAGGCCTCTCCCAGAAGGGGAGTTGGTCCCCTCCTCTCCTAAGGAGTTGGTCTACTGCTCCCACGCTGACCAGACGGGTATATATATATATTTTTTAACTGAAAAATCTTTAATTCAACAATAATACTTATTTAAAATCTTTAATATTAAAATATCAAAATTGCTTTTCCATTGTTGAATTAAATGCAACAAAATAAAATTAAACATTTCTCAATTAAATCATCATTCTAACCATTCTCACAATTCACTCCCCACTAAAAAACACACAAATGCTCTTATCTGTATCCACAACGAATGTCATCAATTACTCGAGACATCCTCCTGGATAGCATTCCAACAGTTTTTGTTTAACCATCCTATAGCCACATCTCCCCATTTCGTGCAAAAATGTCATATGCCAAATATTTTCCATATCCATGTCTTACCAGAATCTTGTCCAAATCTTGCAACGTTTTCACTTTATTTACAACCTCCTTAGTACAGTTATTAGATGTCTGTTCTACTTGATTGCTCTCTTGACTTGTGTTCACTGTCCAGAATCTTCTCTTTATCATCACTCTCAGTATTCTTAGTATTTATCTGTTCTGAATTATCCTGTAAGCTTATTTGTGTGCGACTGTGCTTACATTAATACTGCTTGTTACGGTGCTCGCAGTATTACCATCTAATTTCTCTTGTACCCATTTGTGTAAATCCTCTTGTTGCTGAGTTAACTGAACTATGGCTCGCTGACATTTCTCCAACAAAATATTAAGATTATTGCTGTAATCAAATCGGGGCTTAAAATTACTTTGACGTGAACTAACAGTATCATCGATCCTGACTCGAAGAGTATTTGGATGTTTACCATTACTCTCATGCCTAATTACTGTGTTATCTCTCATGCTCACATTTCTCTTCTCATCTGCATAATTATACGAAGTATCATATCGATTAACTCTGTTATGTGTACCTCGTAACAATAAAGATTTCCAATTCATGCATAATATATCCAAACCCGGGATGACAATAATGGCATACGGCATTTCCTTTTCGGTCACCAACCATTTAATATGAAACATGGAATTCCTAAAAATACATTGCATAGTCACTTCACCCATGATGTTTATTGGTTGATCGTTTACATCTCTTATGATACCTGAAAATTCCTGCGGAAGAACTTCCATATTCCTATTATCTACCAACTTCTTATTGATTATGTTCTGACATGCGCCTGTATCCACTGAAGCATCGAACTGTTGCTGATGTGCGTAAACTGAAATATAAACCTGGTGAACTTGTTAATGTATCCTCGTTCTCTATAACATTCACCCAAAAATCATCAAATTCCATGGCTACGTGTACCTCATTAACATATTTTTCAGGTTCTTCCTCCTCTACTGTTTGTATACGATTTTTTTGTTCTTGTTTTTGTTGCTCCTTCTCACGCATAGTGATCCTACATCTAATTTTAAAATGACCAATTCTTCCGCACGACTGGCATTTCCTTCCGAGTGCCGGACATTGACCTCGAGCATGATTACGCGAACAAAATATGCAATTCTTACTCATTTGTGCACTTGAAACCATTTTATCAAAACTCTGCCTATATCCTCTAGAACTGACTATCACATTAATATCTACACTCGATCCTTGTGCCATGTGAATTTTATTGGAAAGTATATTACTATCACGTTCCACACTTTCATGTTGTATCGCTGTACAGTATTAATAGTCTTTTCCAGATTCAAATCCTCGATTGACAGTAATCTCTTTCTCAAATTGTTGTCTCGGATACCACATATTATCTGGTCGATAAGTGCTTCTTCCATATAAGTTCCAAAATTGCAGACTATTGCTTTCTTTCGAAGAAAAGCAATGTAATCTTCCACTGTTTGTGTCCTTCAGTTTGATTGGATCGATGAAAGATAAATCTTTCAGTCCTGAAACTTTGCTTTGATTGGTAAAGTTTCAATAGCAGTGTTTTTACTTCCTCCAGCGTCAGATCTGCTACAAATTTAGGTGTACATTCCTGCTATAAACGTTCGAACACAGAACTGTCTACTGAAGTTAACAAAAGAGCATTTTGTTTTTCTGCCGATACTTCATGCACCTGACAATGTAATACAAATCTTTCCATCAAATGATTTGAAATTAGCAAAACCCATTGTCATGATCCCACTATGATATGTATCCAAATCTTATCTAATCAACCACGTAAATTCGTAAAAAATCTGATCCTGCGTCGCCAGTAATACATCTGTAAAAATTCAGTTCATGTTTACTTACAATATTCTTTTGTTTCATATTTCTCGGAAAGTTTATGAACTCTTCTTGAATTTATTTGAAGGCCTTTAGGATGAACTGCTCTCATTGTCAATTTTAAGTTTTCCTCCCAACATGAAACGTCCTTTTCGACAATAGAAACATTTCAATCAAACAGTGGAGAAATTTTACAATTCATCTTAAAAATAAAGTGTACAAAATGTGTATAAGAAATGTCAGGATTTTATTGTTTCTTTCTTTGAAGGTGAGTTTTGAAAACTTGTTATGCACTTTTTCATAATTATCTTCTGCCTATTTCGTTCAGTACTTTTCCTAATAGAATCAGAAAGTCTAGAATATCTAAAGAATAAAGTGAAGAATTGAGTTTGTTCTCCATATCTAAGTTACTTGAGGCACTAAGCTATTACGACCTGGGCCCTATCTTGCGACATTTTTACTACTTTTCTAGACTACTAGAAACGCGTAGGCTACACTCTAACTTGTAAAACTCTTTGTTTACATCTTTGTACATTTAAAGTACACAGAGGTTATGAATACTTTATTCATTTAAGGTGATCAAAAGATGTACAAGAAATGCACTTGTGTATAGTGTATTTGAAAAAGATGGAAATAGAAAATTGTTTTCATCATTTATACCCTGTGAGGACCGAAGTGTTTCTGGGTTCATTTTAAACTGCAGGTCCCGTCTTTAGAACGTCCGATTCAGGGTAATGTAACCATCATTGATTCACCTTCTTCAGATCATAGTTTGCCTGTGGGTAGAACAGTCATTGATGTGTTGAGAATTTCAATATATTAAATTCGATGTCACATTTTCTACAAAGAGAAATTGATTTACAATAAATTGCCCCAATTTTTCATGTATTTTGATGTAATAGAACGGTCGTGTTCTCTCAATGTAACAAACGCATTATCAGTAAAATCGTACTTGGATATTTTACACACAAATTATTTTCACATGGAATGTGGCCAGGTTAATATAATATCATTCAAATCGTGTCGGTTATTTTCCCTAAAAACCGATAGAACGATTTTTTTTTGTTTGTTTGTTTTAGTGTTTTATGAAGTAGAGTCGTGGTTCCGTCGATGTATGAGAAACTTGTTTAACTGATCTGTAGTTTCAATAAACATTTGTGAACTAAATTTTTATTTTTGTATCCATGTGATGTACAGTATATTGTACTGAGACGCAAATCTTAGCCAGAACGGATGAAGTTACCACATTGTAACGTATGAAAAGCCGTGTACATATAAAATGTGTGAAATTGGTAAAGCAAGTACTTTTAACATACGGTATGGTTTGTTCCTCTTAATAATTTATATTGGAAAACTCAACTTTTCGTTGGAAATTTTTTGTCATTGTAAATACGTCGTAAGCCTGAGTAATTTTTGTGTAATGCAAGATAAACTGGGAAAACGGTTTATAAAATGCGCAAATGCATATACTTCCACAGTTGCTTAAGATGTTCCGTCTGCGCTACTTAGGGTGTCTTTCGTAGGTGTGAATTGTAACATTAGTTATAAAATGTCCTGACATCGAAAGAAAAAGGTTCTCACGATTCCTGGCGTGCTGAGTTTATGCGTATATTTTTCTGTGCGTCAACATCGTGAATGCTAACTCAACATTACTAGAAAATAAACAAAGTCTGCAAAAATAAAATAAATAAACTTGCTTCTCACTGTTCTGAAACTTCTCAAGCTAAATTATGAGAAATATTTTCATATATCATCATCATCATAAGTAGTATTCTGCCGAATACGATAGGTCCTTCGAAACACGTTAAGTCCTCTTATAGTAATCTCCCTCCGTTGTGACCAATGTTTCGCTTTCCTCTTTGTCAAAACGTATGATTTTATTTTCTTACATACTGTCAAGAAGTCGTGTTTTTCTTCTTCCTCTTGCACTTTTCCCTTAACTGTTCCTTCAAGTGAATTAAGTCTTTCATCTATCCATTCCACATTTGCCTTCTTCAATATTTGAATTAAAACTTGCCAGTTGATTCTATCGAATGCCTTCACTAAATCAACAAATTCCAACTTCCCTACCTTAGTTTGAAACTTCATTCCCTAGTGAAGTTAGGCTATAATTCCATGCTAACAGGTTGAAAACCGTAAAATAGAATGCAGTTGTAAATATTAGTTGAAACCCAAGCAGTAACTTACCTTGCGAGAAAACGTTATAAAATAATATTTGAGCTGAATATTAATAGTAGAACATAGTTTATTCTATAGTTTGTGAAAGTTATTTTATTTTAACATTTTATTCTTAGTATATATTTGTGAGGCAAATTTCAAATATTTGTATGCTCCTACGGGCGGCTTGGCGGGCAGAGATAGGTGAATTAAGCCCAAATTCGAGCCGACAAACGCTGCGTTGCGTTGCCAAACGTATTCCCTGCAAATGACAAGCTACTTGGTCATGTAGTTCGTTTCGTAAAAATTGTCTAGTATATTAGTTCACACATTCCTATAAACATAAAGAAACTTTAATATCAAAGCACTTAAGTGCGTGCTAATAATATCAACTGAAAGATGGGAAAATATGGATCGGGCATTTACTCTCAGTGACAATGATCGTTGGTAAAGGCATGTTAGAATTTTAGCGTTCGTTTAGAATTTCAGTATAGTGAATTTAGATCCATTTTTGGCTACTTTTTAAAACATAAAATGAGTTGAAATTGTGCACATCCGTAATGGAGTATTCCAAAATAAATTCTCATTTCCTGGCACATATGCAACTCATTTAACTTTACAAGCCATTGGGTTGCATACCTAACAAGGAAAAACACGTTAAGCTATTTTCTCTTTTCCGTGTTGAATTCAGTTACTTTGACCTTCCGAGCGAGAGTTTATGTTAATTGATTGCGGGGGGGGGGGGGGATTTATTTCCATAAAAGCTTTCTTTATAGTTTTGTAGGGCTTATCCCTACCTTACCTTATACGGTGTTAATAAATTTTTCGAGGAAGAGGGATTCCTCCAGGTCATTTGCTGATTCTTCCTTTGCTGGAAATCAAGATTCGAGCTTGAAAACTTTTAACAACAGTGTTCACATTGTGCTTTCGAAGCCTTTTTAGAGATTCATACGTGTGTGGAGATAATACTACGCGTACGAGAACGAATTTTGCGTTATGCATTGTTGAATTCAGCAGGTAAAAAATATTATTTTTCTAGGGCATTTTGCGTAGCATAATCCACGGGGTTAATGCACCTTCTGGGAATTAAGATCCCTGCTTTGTTTAAAAACTTTATTAACAGTTGTCTTCAACATTAAAATAATAAACTAAATTATCATTCCTATTTTGGGAGTACCGTAAAATTTCAGCAGATTGTAATCAAGTGTGATTACGATTTCATTTTGCGATTTCAATTGCACTGCAGCT
Source organism: Lepisma saccharinum (assembly GCA_022664845.1). Lineage (NCBI taxonomy): Eukaryota > Metazoa > Arthropoda > Insecta > Zygentoma > Lepismatidae > Lepisma > Lepisma saccharinum. The sequence continues at coordinate 6,745 of JAGDQP010053831.1, forward strand.
TTCCAATCCAAGATGGGATTACTATCTCGTAGTAAAGGTACTTTACGACTTTAGCGCAGCTGAAATGTGCTGTTTGGATATCGATGAGTTGAGGTGTACTAGATACAGCAAAAGAGAACCTAGATACAATTTCATTCCACGTTTGCTCGGGAAATACAACAAATGTTATAAGAAGATAGTTGACACCAGTATCTGTGAAACAACAGTGTAATTATTTTAATGTCTTGGTTCGCAAAGAATAATGAGTTTTCAGGTGATTGTTTTGTAAAGAAATAATTTTAGTGTATCAGCATCAATTTTTTGTGTTAATTGTCCTATATTTCAATGAATTTGACGGAATATCCATACAGTCTATTTTCTTTAGTGAGACCTTGGCCTCTGAAATGTGATTATTGATTGTTTCAGTACGTTTGTTCCATGGCATATTTAAGCCAAAGTCATTGCAGCTGTGTGCTTGTCTTACTCGCGTCGTAAAATACGTCGTATTTATGTGTGGCGGCAGGGGATTTGTGCTTGAAGTCTTCTGTCGTTATGAAAAAAAAGAAGTCTTCGAATGAATTCCAAGTAGCCGAAGTTCCTTTGTATCACAGTTTTCTATATCAGAAATAATTTCAAACTATGAACATACACCACCACTATCACCATCATCATCATTAATGTTGCGCATAAAGCGGGAGGGTCCTGCAAGACACGCTAAACCCTCTCCATCCATCTTTCTTTATCTTGTGATCTTTGCCCTTTTTCTAGGCGTACTGTGATCTATCTTCCTATATACTGCCACGAAATTGCATTCAACTTCCAGTTGCGTTCCTCAGTAGGCAGTCTTTACGTAAATAATGTCCCAACCAGTTCCTTTTTCTTTATTTTCTGAAATATTGGTCGTCTCTTGTCTACTCGCTCATTAGGTATCTTGTATGCCGAGCTGATCTGCTCCCTTGTTCTCTATATCGACATTTCGAAGATCCATTTTTCATTCCTCACTCTTTCGTAGATTCCACGTTTCGACTACTTGCAAAATATTAACTCAGTCTTTCCCTTAACTCTTTTTCATCGGCCCATAGAAAAGATTCTTCTTAGTGAATGTCTCTTTCGCCATTGCTATTCTTGCCTATTTTTTCACTTCACACATGCTTCAAGAAGGATGCTTCTTCTATATTTGTTATCTTTAGTTGTGTTCCAATTACTGTTCGTTTCGTTTGCTTTATGTTTATATTTATTCCATGTTCCTCACAACTTTTTATTAGTTGTTGTAATACTCGTATTGCTCACATATTATATTGCATTTCTTCATGTACATTTGGCTTCTACTTTCACACTTATTCTCTGATCTAGTTATATATTTTCTTTTTCTTGGATTTTTTCCATTTCACATCAGTCTTTTTAAATAGTTGCGTTAGGTGTGCGTTCGCTAAATCTACAAATATTACGTTTCCTTTGTACCTTTCACTGATTGAAAAGAAGCCAACAGTGTTCTTTGTTCTCTTCCTATTCGAAATTCAAACTATTGCTCTGCAGTTTCTGCATTCGTGGTAGTTTATCTTCGCTGAATGTGCTATAACCATCCTGTCGGTTCTATAATCTTCACATCATCTTCTTTTCCAATGGAATCATTATTTCTAGAAAAAGTCGTGTGGCTAGTAGCCTGATTTATAAATTTTGTTGTAGAGTAATAACATTTCCTTTATCCCCGTCTCTCCGATTTTTTTTTTTTTTTTTTTTACAATTCAATAGGAATAGCATCATATAGCGTGGTATATTTACCTCACTTAACCAGAGGAGAAACATAGATTATGTAGGTCCCACAATTTTAACCCTGACGTTTTGGCACCCCAAGAATAATCCAGTTCACATGTAACCCACACAACGCTTAAAGTGTTTGGTTGCATATGCGGAAGGATACACTTGTTAACAACACAGAAGGGGATTAAGTACATAACCAGTCGAAAGATTATTGACTGAAGACAGGAAGATTGTTCCATTTGTTCCCCTGGACCATGAGACGGGTATAACAGCTAGATTTATGTCAAGGAAATATAGCGAGAATAGTATTGTGTTTTAAGTTAAAACAGTTTATCATAATTTAGTGAAGAATGATTAGCGTAGTTAAGTATTGATTAACAGCAATTTAATGATGGAAGTTCTCTGTACTAAATTGTTGTGAACTAATGTTTCGTTATGAATATAATAATTGGTAATAGTATTTTTCTGCGGTTTCATATATGTCAGCTTGAAGGAAAACCTGCATAAACTGCATAAATGATTTTGAAAGGCGACATATACGCTAGCTCTGTCAATACGTGATATAATTATGTTTAAAATGCAAATAAGATGGGGGGATAAATTCCTGCTGACTTTCCGTCTTCAAAAAACACTTTACTCCATTTACGGTTGTGAATCCCGGAAGACAGAGAAAAGATAGTTAGTGAAAAAATACCTCGCAATTTATGCTTGTTGAGAGAAGAGCAAGTAATTTTTCCTCATTATCAGGAGTAAGAGTATATTGACCTTATGGTTGTTTTTCTTGAAAAGTGCTTTGAAGTTCCAGAAACGTGTTAGCCACCTTCTTTTAAGTCAATCAATAGTAGCCAACTGGTTGGCGTATGTGAATATTCATGTGTAAAGAAAAGCAAACACTAATAATAACTTCTTAACAACAGCAAAGGGAAGAAAAGAAAAAGGGAGATACTTATTCTCTTTCGAATAGTATTTGCAGAAAATAAACCTCAAAATGAAATTTAAAAAAAAAACTATCATGAGCGAAGTTCAAGTCGTAGAGAGACAACTTAGATGATGCAACGGTGTATTTCTTTGGGCCGTTATCTTACATAAACATCCCGTATCATGTATCACGCAAATAGCCAGTATATATAGCTCCATTTTTTGATACACACACATGAACATGTATATTAGTAGTTACTTGTTAAGAATCACTTCGTACCAGCCAAATGAGTTCAAAGGATCACGCACAATGGTTTATTATGAGTGATTGTACGATATAAAAAACTTGCATCAGTTCGTAGTATTTTTTAAAAATTAGTTTTTGAGCGCAAGCATGATGTAATCTTTAGAAAGATATACATTTAGATGCATCCTCATTCACAATTTTTTTATGTTTTCGTCTTCCTTTTGTTTTTGTAAACATACGTAAATGATTAGGTCATTGAATCATACATAGACAAACTATCATGTTTTATATTTATCAATTAATGTAATTGTCTTCCGATTCTATTGACCAACTTGGTCAAAATAAATTGCGTTTTCGTGCCTCAAATTAAGTTGTGGAATGGAGTAGCCTCCTTTATTCAAAATCAGTAGTTTCCTTGAAACGACACTTATCTGGCACCGGTTCACAAGACTCGCAAATCCGTCCTTGAAGAAAAGTGGCCCCTATAAGGGAATGAAATCCCCAAAGGCACTTTCTGCACTGCCTCTATTTTTATACACCCTGTCTTTCAGAAAGTGACTTAGGTGTATAAACACATGATAGTCTGTTGTTGCTAAGTCCGGGGAATCTAGAGGATGTGAGAGTACTTTCTTCACCTTATTGTTAGGTCACTCAGCTTCTGTTTCGTAAGTTTCGCCACGTGAGATTGTCTGCTGGGCTGGACCCTTTCTGTTTACCAACGACGGCTGCTTTTTACACAATTACAAGTGCATTTCGTCAGTTTCTGTACAGTACGTGACAGCGGTAGTAGTTTCGCCAGGGGAACAGAATTTGTAATGGACAACATCCAGTACTGCGAACCGTACTAGCAACAAAACTTTATGTGTCGTGAACTTCGATTTTGGAAAGTGTGTGGGTATTTCACTAACATTCAACCACTACCCACTTTGCTTGCGATTATCTTACAGAATCTACTTATCACACGTCACAGTAAGATCCAGTAGGGGCTCATTGTGGTCACGAACCAATAGATTATTGCAGATGCTCACTTCCTGCTGTTTGTAATGCTCCGTCTGTTCATTGTTTCCCTATTTGTTGTAGACAATGGTTGAACTAGAAACGTTGATGTCAGGCAGTTTCGCTGACAGTGATGCGTGGATTTCCCTTCACACATATTTTTATAGCGTCTTTAGCCACCCTTGACATGTGTCCATTATTTTTTCTCATCTAGTTGGGAAACTGATTCCCGGCACGAAATTCTTCAAACCAGCGACGAACAGTTCGTTCTGAAATTGAGTCTAATGCCTTTATCTCATTAGGATACGTGTTTCTCGTCGTACGTCCCAGTCCGTCAATCATGTTGTTCCAACATGTTTCACACTGTAACGCATTCTGTATAATATTTACAGCTGCATCTTATATGGCGTAGAAGGCTGCCCGTTACAGTAACCTTCAACGGATATACTTAGGGTTCAATCGTTCCATACAATACGAGGTAAGGAGGGTTGAATTGTGGGCATTTTGCATTTCGGTCATTTATTTCCGAACAACGTGGTGTTTATTCATTTCGATGACTTTGATACATCATAAACTATTTGATACCTAATACCTACTAGTAAAGTCAATATAAACTTTCATGCTAGCAACATTGATCACATTTCATTTATCTCAGATCAAGTACATTTGCATTTTTTTTCTTTTTTTTTAAAGAAATATTAAACTAGATAGAATGGTGAATGTATGACAGATGAAGCACACCGGAAATTCCAGTTTTATCGCGACAATTGAAGACGACATGTTTTCAGTCTTCGTATGTTATCTGCTGTTTTTGTGTTACTCAGAGCGTAGACATTTGTGTCTCCGCGCATATCGTTACAGCAAGGAAAGTGGTGTGTATGAACTTTCTTCCCTATGTTTTTGTTTGATTCTTTAACTTAAAGTAAAAGTCTTGGAACCAACCTAGTACTATACTATTTATTTTAAGAAGGTAGAAAGAAACTACATTTTGTAGTAACTGTTCCGATTCGCGTAGTCGTATAAAGCTGGGACCTGGCATGTGATTAGGGTAAGAATGTTGGCTAGAGAAGAGAGTACACTTGATTGATGTAAGGAGATACCAGGCCAGAAGCTTTAATCAACAATGTGAACTTGCTCGAAATACCACATATAGCGTTTGATATAAATAATAAGACGTCCTTTTATTTGTTTTACGGGGAGGGAAAGGTTGATCTTGCAGTTCGATGTTCCCGCAGTATGGGTGTTCGATATTTGAAACGAATATTGAAGCTCTATAATTTTTTAACTTTGATATTTAACGATATTTGAAACATCGAACCGAAATATCGAGCTAACTAGAGATCCGAAATATCACACTAAAATTTCAAACTAAAATATCGAATCGAAATATTAAACTAAATATCGGACATAAATATCGAACTGAAATATCGTATCGAAATGCTGAACTAAAATAACGAAACCAAATATTGAACTTAAATATCGAATAAAAATATTGATATACGAGTATCAATCCTTATATATATATTTATATCCAAATTTCGACACTTTAAAAATATCTATCAATTCGATATACCGAAAATTGGAACATCCCTACTTTAAAAACTGTTTTATCCTAAGAAACTACATTAATTTGTTACAGCTTACAGAAGTTTCCCTGAGCCCCTATTGCAGATTGTTATTGATAACACTATAAAGGGATTATAAAATTTATTAGTCTTTGAGAAGGTCGAGGAAGATTATTTTCTATATAAAGCGTAAAATCTGTTTATACCACTGTTCGCTATGCAAACATTGCTAAGCAAGTCTCCACCAACATGTGCCAATCATTCGATCAGAGGAAAATTGCGGACATTGCCTTGTCTTAAAATGTTAACACGGAGGGTATTTTTTCGCCTTCCACAAGAACCGTGCATTTCATATTAAGATATTCTGTCTCCTTTTGCAACCCCGTAGACATTTTGGTGTTTGGGTTGCATATAAATACTACTATGATTATTTATAACACGGAATAGGAATAGAATAATGTGGATTCACCAAGGAGCATGATTGTTTCATTTATTCTCATAGGCCCTATTCATTTCATCATAAATCTCTCTAATCGTCCTTCCTTTCGTCATTTTGGATGTCCTCTCTCTCTCTCTCTGCATCGAACAGACCTATAAGACAAATACATTATTCAAGTTCCATACAAATGTATAGTCAGCTACAAAAATGTGCATCCTGTCTTAAAATTTCTTCTCCAAATAACTTTAAAATGGATATACGATTTGTGTACGGTTTCCTGCAGGGTTGGCTGGTTTAAACTAAAAAATAATAATAATAAATAAAAGCAAAAATGTCACAAATAGTGTGAACTTCATGCTGACGATTCTACATATTAAACCATATGCGTTAATTTTGTCATTTTTGCCTTATAATCAAGGGGTCGCGGGTTCGATTCTCGATGGGCCCACAGAATTTCTCTAAAGTGCAAACAGAGTTCGGGTGTCACTGTAAGCAGTAGGTCTTGTCCTTCACAACCTTGCTATTACATAAGGGCGTTAAGCTTAAACAAACGAAACGAAAGCAAATTGTACCTTTCTGTTTGCCTGAATGTCTGTTGTTTCATAAAGAAGCCAAATTAACTTTGCTTAAATATATTGATAGAAGTTGGCAAAATTTATCGACTACATCCAGTGATGTACATTATTCTTATCATTATGCAATTACAATCAAGGCAAAAATTCTAAATATTCTTTTGTTCCAATAATGTTTAATATTGATAAAATACACCAAAAATCCGTACAAGATTTTTCCTCATAAAAACTCCAGGAAACGAATTTATT
>JAGDQP010053832.1:0-13470 GCA_022664845.1 Lepisma saccharinum
TGTTCCTCTTCTGAGAGGCTAAAGATTTTGTCTATTTCGACACAGCTAAACGGATTTCGAATCAACCAGTCATCGGGTTTGGACTCGGTAAAATATTCCCTAAAAGTGGTGGCTAAACTACGAAGATGCTCGATCATTTTCATCAGAAGATTCCAAGAACTGTTTCAAAGTAGGAAAATTCGTAAAAGATTCTTTATCGATTCTTACTGCCCAGATCTCACTTCTTTACCATAGCACTGACTTTGTCTTCAACTTGGAACATGTGTACGTCGTTTCCTTGTAAACTTAAGTTCAAAAGATTCAATTGTTCAAACACATCAGCTAGGTAGCCGGTCATGCACAGCCAAGAAAAGTCATTGAAAAAATCAACGTACTTGATGTCGATTAGGAGGATTCGGACCTTGTCTCTAAGCTCAAAAAACCTTGTCAAGATTTTACCTCGAGAGATCAAACGTACTTCAGTATGAATAAGAAGCTGCTCATGTTCACCTCACCTGAATTTTACTTCGACCATCTATTTCGTCCTTTTCCTCTTGGTCTGTAGGCGTAGGCCTGTCTCGTTTTAAGGAGCCACTTCTTAACCAACGGTCCATTTTTCAGTACGGCATTTAATACATTGTCCGGCAAAAATAAACTTTTATAAACTATTGTAAACCGCACGGCGCACACTTGACAAAACTTCCACTGCCACGAAAAATGGTGTTTGGTGCGTAAGAGCGATTTTACATTACTTTCAATATTCATAACAATCGAACTAAACATTGTAAGAAGTTTACATTTAACATAAACATTTACCACTGTTGCCAGCATTGTTTGAGAGAGTGGTAATACTTCTCAAAACAGTTTCCTCTGCGGAGAGAAACCTTGCAAAATGAATAGGGTTACCAGATTGTAAAAGTAGAAAAAAAATAGGCCTACATCTACATTTAGCAATGACGACAGATCACATTTAATACTAGCGATAAACATCAATAATTAATAGCAGTAATAATAATAAATAATTCCTATTTATATAATCAAAATCCGGGAATTCCACATTTTAGTTGACTAAAGAGCATTAGCATGTCACGCGTTAACTCTGTGCAGTGGCAGAGTTGGGAAAAAATAATAGGGCTTACATCTACTCTTAAAAGGTACGTCTGGTAACCCTAAGAATTAATATCTACTGTATCATGTGTCCATTGCACAATACATAACAATAAGAACTTTCATCATTTTATTTATCGTTCGTCAGTCCGTTGTAGAATTTTAGGAGATTCTGTTGCATTTAGTAATAATTTGAGAATAATGTAAATTCGTTTGTTTAACAAGAATTGTGGAGGGATAAAAATTCAAGACATTCGTAAGGGTCTGCTAGAAAGTAGAAAACAAAGGTTGGAACAAAATAAATTCACTAGTGACACACTCAAACATTCTATTAAACGCTGCGTTTCAGATAATTCAGCATTGACATACGGATAATAACTTAAGCTTAAGGCCACTTCAGTCCAAGGTTGGCCGAAAATTGAAATTTCCGGGGTCGGTGCACAAACATGACCAACGTACTAAGGAAGATTCTGGTGCCCGTCACCAATGCGTTAAGACAAACTACGATTTGATATTTTAAATTAATACAATAATGTCTACTGAAGGCTAGTTTAAGACAAAACCTAATTTTCCAATAAAAAGTCGCGGACCCCTTGGTGACCTCCCGCGGACCCCCAGGGATCCGCGGACCACCTTTTGGGAACCACTGGTCTAAAGAACCAATAGTAGCTTCCAGAAAACTTCGGGAGCATAATGTTTTCGGCAATTATGTGCATTGAAGTCTATGGGAGGGGACAGCTCCGGAATTTCTGGATGGCATAATTATCTTTTGATATGTCGTAGAGCTAGTGAATCTTCGTCTTAAGAGCATATAATCATTTCCAAAAAATATCGGACATTTGTGTTTTCGACACGTAGACGCATAAAGTATATGCAAAGTCGCGCGATTTCTAGACCAAGAGTAGGATGACCTCAACTATCTTCTGACATGTTGTAAAGTTAACTAGACTTCGAAAAAAGAGCTCCAGTCTTTTCCACAAAACATCGGAAACTTAGTGTTTTCGGCATTTATAAGCATGGAAGTTATCGAGATTTTATGGAGCAGGGGTAGGAGATGACACAACTGTCTTTTGATATGGCGTAGAGCTAAATAAGCTTGGTCTAAAGAACCAATAATTGTTTACGGAAAGAATCAGGAACTAAGTATTTTCGGCACTTATGCGCATGAAAGTTTGTGGTAGGGGACATCAAGTTTCCGATATTTACAGGAAAATATTATTGGCTCTTTAGACAAAGTTAATAGCTCTACAGCATATCAAAAGCAAGTTAAGGTCACATCCTATCACTGGTTTAGAAATCATGACAGTGTCCCCTCTCATTGACTTCCGTGCTTATAAGTGAGTGTTACGCACGTGAAAGAACACTAAATAAGTACGTGCAGGTATTCAATGCCTTATTGAAGATATAACACTCCTGACATGTGCTGAACCTAACTCCACGCTGTGGTACTACAATTTCTCAACAGACTGCGACGATTAACTTCTTCCAAGACGGCAGCAACTGGGGAGGAATCCTGCCTGACGTCAATCAACAGGCGGGTTCCACTCTTCTTTGGCTGTAAATACGTAGCGTTGCTCTTCCCAGAGGGCTCTTCATGGATTAGCGTGCCCCTGTCTACGATAAATTTTGTGTAGGGTGCTACAGCTAACCATCTAGCCAGAGCTCTCAAGTCTCAGTCGCTTTTCAGCTGGCCTTAAGACCGATTTCCCACGATGGATATCAAAACTTCGGTTCAATAGGTGAGAGGATTTGTATTCAATCATACATATGCTACTGTACTTTCTTCTTCAGTTTCCTCTACACAAAGTTTTTTTCCTTTTTTTTTTTTGTAGAAGAGACCTAAAGTCTCTTTTGCTAGCCACCAGGTGGCGAGCACCCACTAGAGGGTTACGCCCTCTCTATAGGGAAGAGAAGTTTCGGTGAGGAAGATTTTTAGGATGGGAGGTGGTCTATGGGATGTAGGAAAACTTTTATTTATCCTTTATTTATTTTTATCTCATTAACTTGGATGTTATAAGCATTGGCTTATAACCATTTTGTTGGTGTACGTGAGCTGGGGTGAAGATGACGAATGAATGATGGGGATGAAGTGCAATTTTAGTCCACAAACATTTAGACAGACACATGAGGGTGAATCTTCTTGCTTAGGGGCGACTCTAAGCACAATGTGTGACAGGTGAGCCCATGTTGTACGCTAATGAAGACAGTGCAGTTATGGGGGCGAAAGGTGAGATGAATGAAAGTAAAACAGATTGGTCAGTATGAGCTGTCATGTTATACTGTAGTTTCAAGGGAATTGGTGTGGACGTAGATGTAGGGACCAGAGTAGGTTGGTTGTAGGTTGATGTTACGAACCGTACATGCTGCAAATTGAAGTTGACTTAGGACATTGGTTCTTTGAAAAGGATATACACAAAGTGCCAACCTCCGTCACTACTAGAAAGTCTACACAGTAACTTTCAGTGTGAATTCGACTTCTGCAGTTATTTTTAGGGAATATGTGTATGTGTTTAAAGTTTCTTAGTATGAAAAAAAACTTCTTTATTATTTATCTACATGCCAATATAGCAAATTTATCATCAAAAGATACTACATAATGCTTCTGCATAAACTCGACACAAGAAGAAAAAGTTGCTACTACCTAGCGGACTACTAGGTAGTTACTGAACTAAAGAAACGTATTCCAACTGCTCTTATTTACTTTTATTTCTGCACATTATATTTGGAAACGAAGCAGTAGGTTCGCTAAATGTAAAACATTCATTGTTTAGTCGTATCTGAAGAACAAACAAATAAAATTAAACATGTATACAGTTTTTTGACTGCAAAATAAATTTATTGTACAGCGCACTGATTTTCTGAACTCACAATCACATGCGGCGTGACATGTTACAACCTATATCGTTTATATATATAAGAAATAATAACGGTCCTAATATCGACCCTTTTGGCACACCATATTTAACCTCGGTTTGACTATTTTTACTATTATTAATTTCTACAAACTGTTTTCTATTAGTTAAAAAATCTCTCAACCGATTCAGCGGTGTCCCTCTTATTCCGATGTCATTTAGTTTTATTAATAATATCTTATTGTCAACTGTGTCGAATGCTTTTTGTAGGCCAATGAAAAGTTCGCTTGATAGCATGTTATTATCTAGGGATTCCTCTAAGTAGAGGGTTACATTTGTTAATGCTGTCAGTGTGTTTGAATTTCGCGTAAAGCCGAATTGGTTTATATAAAAGTAATTTGTCTTATTTAGATATTGAATTAAGTTTTCATAGATCCATTTTTTCATTACCTTGCTTATTGCTGGTAGAATGGAGACTGGCCTGTAACTGTCCAGGCTATACTTGTTACCTCCTTCGTGTATTGGAACTATTCTGGCTAATTTGCATTTCGTGGCTACTTTTTCTTCTTCTACTGACATATTTATTAAATTAAGTAACTGGGTGTGTATACTTTCTAATGTTTCCTTTAATACTTTCATTGTTATTTTCCCAGTTGTCGTTGAGATTTTTTGTTTTTAAAATATTGTTTCTTTCCATTTTACAATATAAATGTTAAGCATATGTTAAACTCTGAAAGTTCAGTAATTCAATTGATGTGGAATTCGTGAAACAAAATTTTCACGAACGTAAAACTCGCGTTTTCCAAAGCAGTGACTGTGATTTGAGTCCAAGAGACAATTCAGGTTCACAGACTACTTGGAACATGTCACCGTCTACTGTTACGAGTAGCAACCAATAAGAACAGAAGAATTGCTACCGTTGTGGTTTCTCGGACGTAAAATCAAAACATGCGACCAGGAACGGAGCTGTAACCCTAGAATACGAAAACTATGACGCTGGGAAGTTCCTAACTATGGTAATGACATATGGAAATACTGTCATATCCCTAGAAAGGAAAAGAAAACAGACGCCTCCAAATAACTCCCTACTGGTAAGGCTATTCTGAAAGAAATTCTGACAATGACAATATTAATTGATTCAAGTCATACAAATCATACCAGGTCAAACGCAGTAGCAATTTGGGTTTTTTATAAAATGTAGGAATTGTAAGTCCTTTAAATCCTGATCTCTCCCTCACCCCGCCCTTAGCTGAGCTGACTCGTACCATTCGTTCTAATCGAAATTTACCTGATAACGAGAGCCTTACCATTAACGTGGTTGAATCACGCTTGGGTTTGGTATCCGAGGCAAAGTGCGGATGCACAGACAAAATCGATATTACTTGTCACGAAAGTATCCTTTCCGCATCACTCTTGACCTTCTTCACTGAAGTATTCCAGCACAGTAAGTTCGGTTCAACAAGAAAATTGCTCTCAGTAATGTTCTTTCTTTGTCTATCTTTTTCTTTGTGATACTGAGGTATTCATCCTACACTGTCCAAAATACTGAAATGATCTTATAATTATCGTAGAAAAAAACACTGAAAATTATGAAATAGAAACAAGATGAAACTTACCTGTGCTGCTTCGGACAATCTCGTGTATACTTTATATGTTTCACTGGATGGGAAAGGGGAAAATAGGTACCCGAACGTTTTTTTTTTCTAGGTACAATCCCAAAATTTTACTGGTGAAACTGAGAAAAATCATAGCGAACCTCAGTCAGGATGTCCGGCAGCAGAACTTATACCTGATTACATTTCCGATGAAGGATCTGGAATACTTGTCTATAACAACAAGATCACGGGGGTGGATTTAAGTCCTGCTCAAAGTACATAATATAATCAAGCTCAATACAATATCTTCAAGATTTACCTTTTAGTCCTACTAAAGGCCACGTCGAAACTATCACTTCCTTCTCTATCCCTTTCCCAAAAGTTGTATTGGCCGAGGGGGTATCATTGATCAGGGCTGAAAATGTGAAGAGAAACAGTTCGTAGATAGACATTAAATGATTAAGTACGGTGAATGTAAAGTAAGTCTGACAATTACATTTATGTATCTCGCGGACGTGCCTTAGTTGGTAGGGAACTGAGCGGCCATGACTCGGTGGTATAGCGTTGACTTAGCACACGGGAAGTTGTGTGTCCAATCCTACCGGCCGTATGTCTTACTAAGGTTTCTCCCGGGGGTTTCTCAGTCACACCAAACAAATGCTGGGATCATACCTTTAACTTAAGCCCTGGCCGACATCTTCTTACATCCTTTTCCCTCCCCTATACCTTCCTGACCTTTAGATGCTTAAAGGCCGTAAATAAATCTTAATTAAAAAGGATTAATTTTATGTGGTGAATACGTTTTCATCGACGGTGTACTAGTCAGAATCTTACTATACTGGCAACCCTGAATTTTTCGCATTGTTCTTTTCTGCACAACTTGGACGTTGTGCTGGCAGTCACATGACGTCATTTTTAAACAAGGAAATACTGTAAGTTCCTCATCTCAAGCTATTCGCACATAAGCCTATGTACGTAAAAGGCACTTGGCTTGTGGTAGCCGTGAGCGGCCACATCCCTACAGGTTACTTAGGCTTCTAAGAAAGTACGGGAGAAGTCACAAAGTGCAGGAGGTAGTGGACAAGTCACATAGTACCTGGACTCAATTTTGACATCCCACATTTTAATAAATTCTCTACATGCACTTTTTCAAATTTTAAGTTCGTTTTTCATGAGAAAGAAGATTAATTATTTTTTTATTATTTTCTAATGTACGTTTTTGACTGTAGGATGTTCCTCGCTACCTTTATTGGCGTATCGCTACTAGCTCAAACGGGTCAAGACTGTTAGGGAAGATATTATTAGTACATTGTGTTCAGGATTCTATTTATGCATGTTAGGACAACACTGCTATATTGTTTATTAAACAAGGAAAGGCATGTATAAATTAGCTCAAATTTGATCGTATACTAATCGTATAAGTTGCAGTCATAATTAATGTCGTATAGATATTGGAGTGTCCAAGAATTATGATGTGCAGAATTCGAAAACAAAAAAATCTTTTCGAAATTCGATTGAACGGGGCATGGAAAAGTTGTGTACGGACAACAGTTGTTTGTTCATAAAATTTGAGATATTTCGATAAGCTTCTACCTTTGTCGCAAGGTGGCTGAAAATTTCATTGCCGTGCTCAAGCAACCTGGATAAGACAATTTTCTTTTTTTTGGAAATTCGATTGAGTGGATTGCGCAAAAGTAGTTTATTCACAAAATTTTGGGGTAATTCCTTCCTTTGCTGCACGGTAACTGAATTTATGAATTTCCGTGTTTAAGCTAGGGAACCCGCACAAGAGGGATTCTCTTTGCTGACTGTCTTGGCGCAAATAAGAAAGGATCCCCCCATGAAATGATAAATTGTATGGTAGTTACAAAAAGAAAAAAAGTTTTTAAAGTTAAAAATCGCAGCTATTTTTTTTTCGACAATATCCTTTTTTACATTATTTTCTTTAGTTCACAATTGTTCCTGGTGTCCTCAAATCTTGCAACGTTAATGCAACTCATTTTCAGACATCGAAATTTTGCATAACGATGAATGATGAAATTTTGCACAAGTCGGTTGATAATACAATATTCCATTATTACTTTCATATATTTCTATATATTTATGTATTTTTAAAGCATATTTTAATATTTTTTTTAATATGGACTTCTTATCCTAAAATAAATACTAGCCTGCAGCGGTGTTGGGTTTCAACTGGCTGCAGAACACTTTAGGATAAACTATCTGAACACGAAAATTACTCAAAATAATAATAATAATAATAATAAAATGTTTTAAAGACATATTTATAAAGTGTTAAGTGACTGAATATCAGAGAGCGCCCCATGTTTTCTTTTACTTATGCATAAATATTTTTTTTTTTTTACTTTTTACTACGAATTGTTTAAGTATGTCTTAAAAAAAAATGTTTTTAGTTTCAGAGCCTAACTAGAAAAACGAATAGTAAGTTCAATACTGGACTCTTGTGTGACAGCGATAAGACAGTTTGTGCTCGAAGAATTCAAGCGTTGGTTCTTTAGATGTGTTATTATTGATTTATTTTCATTTTTCATAAAAACAGTTTTAACAGTTTGTGAAAAATGAGCGAAAAAATAGACATGATTGTGTCTCGTGAAAGGCAAAAGTGTGAGTGAGTTCTTTAGGTACTCCGCTGAAATGAAGGACTCATCTGACGTGATTAAACATTTTCACTTGATCCATCTTCAAGAATCACGCACTTGACCCTTTTCTGAACTGTCAGATGAGATCATTGAAATCTGGAAGAAAGCAAAAATTTCCGGTTGTCCAGAGAAAAAACACTGTTAATCGAATAATAGAATATCACAACAAATGTCGTGGTATTTGGAAGAGTTTTGCGTCCATCAAAGAACACAGCAATTCAGGATTATTTTTTCTGCGTTCCTTTCTTAAGCCTTATTTCATATTTGTGCCTGTAAATGCATCCAGCCAGAGACGAAGCCCTACTACATCAAAAGCTCCGTCAATATAGCTTGAATTTCTGGAAGAGCAAACACGTGAGAGGGTGATGGTGATGATATCGCTAGACATTCAGCCTACTGCTCTTCTTCAAAAGCGTAAAGCCAGAAAATAGAAAGTAAGGCGATCGACTGAGCCGAATGGACCACTAACTACAGTTGCTACTGAACATGTGTTGCCTTTATTATCAGAAGATTC
Organism: Lepisma saccharinum; assembly: GCA_022664845.1. Classification (NCBI taxonomy): domain Eukaryota; kingdom Metazoa; phylum Arthropoda; class Insecta; order Zygentoma; family Lepismatidae; genus Lepisma; species Lepisma saccharinum. The sequence continues at coordinate 8,708 of JAGDQP010053832.1, forward strand.
CTCAAAGGATGCAAAGTGGATATACCTCGGCGTCTGAGCTCAACCCTGAACCAAGAACTTCACAAAGGCATGTTACACACAATCACATTTGATACTTCTAAACCTGTCACCTACGACTTTTCAAACTAGTGTGTCGGAAAGAATACCAGTTCTAGTTTCCAGTGCAGCGCCGCATTACACACGTATTACTCTGTCGTAAAAGATAATATAACATTTTCCCGTGTCGTAAAACTACGTTACCATATTCTGTTGTTTCATGTTGCTTGTGGGAACTTCAAGCGTAGTCTGTTGACAAGAGCGTGAAAATTTTGAAGCAAAATAAGCAAGTTGTTGGCATGAAAAAGAACGATGGCAAGTGTTTCAAAGATGGCAGACTCTCCTCTTTCACCGCTCTTTACTGAAGGAAAGTCGCATGCGGCTTCTATTGTAGAACTCTCCTTCCCATACTACTCTTGTGCTATATCTCGTGGACACCTGAGGCTACTTACATGCTACGAAAACGATTTCTTTATGCTTCCTGAGCCAACACAAAAGACAGCACATAAAAAATCGAGAAGCAGTAACAAAAAAAAGATACTTCATATTTGTATTAGATGTATTGTTAAGTTTCGTTGGATCTTCGTTGTATTACGCAGGCGCAAGAAGTATTGGAAAACTAATATTCATGAATGATCACCTTTGTTATGTGTTTCATTGTGAACACAAAATGGTCTCTCAAGTTAGAAAAGATGTTCGTATTTTGTGCTTCAACAAATACCTATTTCCTTTTATATACGTGTTCAAAAGGTAGTGGGGCTTGAGGCATCAATGAATTACAATGCAGAGTTGAAATGGATGTTCAATTTGCGTGCTCAATATTATGGCAAAGATCAAGAGAAATGTAAAAGTCTTTCTGTCACAACGGGAAACAATTGAGTGATTCTAAAAACAAATCGTCAGTAGCGTCACTAGATTTTTTTATCCCCTGCTAGTAATATTTTAAGCCCTTTTTAGCTCTACCTCTCACATGTATTTTCAGCAAATTCTTGCCATATGTAGATAAAAAAAAATTAAACACACAAACTGTGCACAACATTATTCTGACATTTCAAGACTGCGTGAAAATTCCCTCACTTTTAGAAACTCTGAGATAGTTTTAAAATCAAACTTTCAGGTGACTTCTGTTACCGTCTTTGCTGGATTTGCCATTAATTAATTTTTCATATATGTTTCCTGCAGGAACCTCTGAACACCTGCCTAAATTGCTTTGCTTAAGTAATTTATACACAAATCTAGTTAATAGCACAATGATTTTGTACTGGTCTTAGGGCTGCCAACCGTCCAGGATTGATGGAGACTGACCAGGAATACTCTCTTTTGTCCAAACCAAAATTAATCCATGTCCGGGACATTAATAACACAGGAATTGGCATTTGGCTATAAAATATAAGTTAATTTCTTAAATAACAGTAAGAATATAAAAATCGTGAACGAAAAGAGTTGATATGGTAAATTAATTGAAAATACTTTTCTGTACTTTGACTGAAACTGACATAAAAAATAGCTGTATTATTATTTCAAATTCTGTTTTAATCACAGGAATATACTAAATTAATACATTTGTGGTTTCGACCTTGAAACCTCTTATTTTTCATCACTAGTTGGTCTGCTGAAATTTCCCAAATATCTCAAAACGATCGTTTCAAGTAATTTTGATAAAATTTACAGGAAAAAGGAAAGACAGAATATAAAGAGCTTCCAATTGTTGGAGTAGTAAACAAAGAATGCGAGGGTAGGGCATAAATATTTCCCTATTGTTAAATATCTATACAAAAAAAACTAAGCAACGGAGAGAAATAAAATCCATACCCACCTATTAAGGAAAGAATGTCATTTACTTACAAGCATGGCATCATTTCAGTATACCATCATTTTCACTACAATTTTTAGTGTAAAATTCACTGAATATAACACTTCTTGGCATTTTTCGACAGTATTACAAATGTTCAACAAGAATCGCAGCAAAGCCTCAGGTCTTGAAGAGAACATCTTTAAGAGAGCAGTCACCATATCGTGAGTACTAGTGATGTTTTTGTTCATTTTAAGAGAAAATTATGCCTATGTGTTAAAAGGCAATATTGTGTATGTTGAGCATAAGCTCCATATAAAGTGGTTAACAGCATTACAGTAAAACTCAGTTAATCCGTAACTTATGGGACTGAAACCGTGATCAGAACGCAACAACAGTCGGGTTATACGAGGAGCAAAATATTTAATGCAATACAGTAAGGTTCTGAGAAATCAATTTGATAATTATGAAAAGTTACTCATGTATTAAGCTATTTGTAATAAAATGCAGTGCGGTATTTCTATTACACGAATACACTACCAGAAAGCCCACTTTTAACTAAAATAAACTATAGAGTAAGCGGGGGTGAAATGACCACTTTTTAATATTTTTCTTATTTATGACTATGAATGGAAATCTATAGGGGACAAAGCATACCAAATGGGAGGTGCATCTTTCAGTATTTGTGCCTGGACGATAAACTGTGTAGTGTTATATACTGTAGGAGTTACACTAAAAATGTTTGTAAAGTAAGAGCGATATGGGCATAGTAACCCATCATCCGGGTAAAACGTCCACCGTCGTGGGGCAATGTGCCCAGACACCGCAACACTATACTAAACAAGGTGGAAAGCCATAACAATGGAAATGATGTTACGATAAAAGTTACTCATACTTCAGGAAATTATATTACGGTACAAGTTGCAAAACAAATAGTCTATAAAGCATGAAGTTACTTCCTGAGCATTGACATGCTTGGAAAATACATAATAGAAACATACATATTAATTGAAAATAGGAAATGGACAAGATTGTTTAGCTTCATTCTAATGGTGAAATATAAGTTTGCACAACACAATACTAATAACATTAATCCATCTTACGGGAATATTAAACTAACTGAAAATAACAAACATATTTTTTAAAAAAATGAAAAATATGACTCATTGAAGGAAATGAACTAAATTTACATGTTTCTACACTTCTGAGACAGAGAGTGGCATTTAAGTCACATATTTGGAAACGGTGTACATAGTTCATGGAGCCACGTTTGACATACCATGGATACACTTGATCCACTCATGTAGACATGTTCCGTATGTTTATATTAAATATCCACCACAGATTCCGCAGTAATCTTCATCTATCAGATGAATCTTTACGGTTGTACTGATTTTCGCCTGAAGCACTTATACTTTTTCCGGATAAATTAATGGTATGGACGTTTTGACATATTTAGATCGCATACGTTCCTCGTTTTAGGAGAAACAGGAGTTTCTGTAGACACTGCTGATCTCGTTGAAATCATTCAACTATTCAAAAAATCTGCTAACTCTCCTACTGAAAGTAGGGTTATCGGACCTCCCCTACGTGGAAATTCTTAAATTCCCTGAAAGCAAAATTTTTCAGTAGACCTACTGTGTTGACGATCGCACTTAAAACAATTATCGAAGATTCATGATGATATAGTTTATTTCTTTGACACCGAATGTTCTCAGTACGTGTAGTTGTGTAGTGTGTCCCGCTTTAAATTATGCAGGGTGTTAAAAACTGCGTGGGAGACTTTTCAAAGAGTTATTACTCGGAGATCAAGGCTCCGAGAAGAAAATGTTAAAGAATATTTTAGTATCATTTTTGCATTGTAGAAAGTATATCAATGTGTTTTGGAATCACCCTGTATGTAGAAATATATATCAGAATATTCTTTGTACGTATTCGTAGTCGTCAATCATTTCCTTTGTTTCCCATCTCTATCCCTATCTGTAAGCAAGTTTAACGTACAAAGAGCAAAAATATATTGTTGGGAGATGAAGTAAAACTATTTTTTTGATGTTTAAGCAAATAATAATCTATATTATATTTACTAAACTTTCAACACAATTACACAGATTTAAAGCGTACTGCCTTATTTGCTAGAATTGAAATACGTAGCGTAAAACGCCAACGGACCATTAACCCCGACATCTAGTGTGCAAATCACCCCTATCTCATACACGATAGTTTCAGTTTATTCAACTTCCAACACTACACTGTGTACATACCGCTATTGCATGAGAACAACAGAACCTACTTTGTGCAACGCACATTCATTGGATTCGTTAATGCACCAGTGTAATCATTCTGTCTCCCTAAATTTGAAACGTCCAAAAAATATTACAAATAAAAATTATGGACTTAGCACATTTAAATCAGCCTGCATGTCTTCACTTTCTTCACACAATCTCTTTTGGTATCACCTTCGTCTTCCATATAATTACGCCTTCATTTAATCGTATCTCTGTTGCCACGTCACATTCGCTTCCATGATTTTGTAGCGGGTAGCCATTTTCTTCCACTGGGCTTTTCAACCCAGTTTACCCTACAGGTTGTCCAAAGCCACTGCTTTAACAATAAACACTAATGAAGCAAAATATCAGAATGCACTGGTCAACTGTCACCAGCAAACTGATTGAACTATGTATGTAATGTTTCAAGGATAAGTTTCAATCTGCGTCATGGTCCGATTATGCGAGAAGTCGAACCACCCGATGTCGGATTACCCTGGCTCTACTGTATATTACATAAATTTTTAGCCTATATAAATATACGTGTTTAGCGCGGTACCAAAAACTGATAATAAAGTAACCAACAATTACGTCTAGATCAATGTTTCGTAGTGGGAGCATGCAGAGTGCGTTGGATCATTCACGGCAGACGATGGTTTAGACTCATAATT
>JAGDQP010053834.1:0-12689 GCA_022664845.1 Lepisma saccharinum
TTGATCCTACATTTCCTCTTTTACTTTCAGAAAGAAATTTATTATCAAATACTACTTGGTTATATTTCACTGGCCTTTGATGTGGTTTATGGTTCATTCCACCTTCACGCTTAAACAAAATTGTGATTACCGCCTTATTGTGTATACCTTACTGTTCATATGAAATGTTTCAAATACAAACCTTCTGGCTTCTCTCTGGGCAACATATTGCGCTTTCTTTTTTCTTCTTTCTTCGCGCTTTACTGTTAGTAAAGTGGTTTCTTCTTCAATTCTCTTTAATTCAATTTCTCGTCGTTCCTCATCAGACAAACCTATTTGACAAGTACACAAAGAATCAGAGTTGTGACAAAACATTCTATCCTAAGCCAATAAATTCAGATTGTCAACGACCAAGAATTATCAGTACCAAAGAAGTTTAGGATGTAGTTGCTCTCTTTCTTCTTATAAAGAGTAACCGCAAAACTTTACAAAGCTTCGTTTAAATCTGTCAAAAGATATGAAGAGGACTATTACGAAATTAAAGTTTGTAGGACTTGTTGGTAAAGTCAATGGTCAAGACCAAGCTTAAGAACTTCTCTCTCTCTCTCTCAATACTTTTCCGAGTTTATTTTGAATTTAACTTTATTTAAAGCCTAAGGCAACTTTTGGCTCAAGTCTTCGGGTTCATATTTTTTTCGTTTCGGATATTGTCACCTCGTAATCAAGGACTTCCGGTTTTGCTCCCAAGAGGGAACACAACGTAATGGTTCTACATTCTCTTACAAGTGTAGATTCCGTCCTTAGAGCAATATAACAACCACAACTGGTTTACTTTGTCCAGAGACCTCCTGGTCACAAAATAACCACTGACTGGACAGAAACACACCATCACCAAGAATTTTATTATTCCAACAAGCTGTTGAATACAGGATCATTTCAAGAAATTCAGAAATTAGTTACTACTAACGTTCATCAGATTTTAGCATCATATTTCTATAGGGATATCAAAAGGGATCTGTCCATAGGGAATAAACTAAAGAAATTGTGGAGAAAACGTTTAAAAAGCACGGAAAATTCCATAAAAGGAACGAGATCTTGTGGGAAAGTTAGAGGTGAACATTTATGCGGTATTTTGTACAAATAATCTTATTTAAAAGATTATGACATAAATTGTATTTTTTTTTTTTTTTTTTTTGCTGATCATTGCAAAAAATGTATTTTAAAAACAAGCCTTAATCACGACTATTGACCTCTATAGCACATACTGAGCCTAACAAAGGTAATTATTTACAATCTATGATCCATTACACACCTTGCTTCAAGAGAGTAAATTTTATTTCTCAGCTTTTAAGCATGTTTGCATGCCTCTGAAAAAGAACGTAATAGGTAAAAAAAAATGTCGTCTACTTCTTAATTTTAAGGACTAACGTTGATTGCTACATTTTATAATGAATTTACTTAGCCTTCCAGATATTTTCCAAATCAAACCCTAACTAGTAAAAATAAATGAACATCAGAGACTTTCCAAGAAGGCTCAAGAAAACTTTATTTAAGCTCTGAAATGTTAAGTTTAGAACCTTGTGACATATTCGAGCTGAGGATGCTATCTGTTTAAATAAGTGATTTTTGAAAGCGATTCTTTATTATCATAACCTCTTTTTTAATGTATTTAATCTTGACTGATTACACCCTGTCGGAACATTGTTTTGTACTCTAAGTAGTTTCATGAATTTTAATTAATTTCCTAGCTCACTAGTCGTTCTAGATTGAAGCAGCACAGAATATTAGGTCAATATCGTCCAATATTGGGAAAGATAGCCCAGTATAGGGCCGATAATGGCACGATATTCTGTGCTGCTAGAGAAACGACGTGCTGAACATAAATATCAAACAGTTTTCGCAAAAATAAATAAATTAAGGCTCAATCACAGTGGGTTTCCCCGCCTTTTTCGTTTTTTGTCAATTATTCAAAATTCATTTCAGGTAAACACAATTTAACTTTCACAGATCAAAGTTCATTTAGTAATTCAATAACGGGTACAATTAGTTTAAATGAAATGCTACTAATAACCTCAGGATTGTGTGCAGACACTTTTGGGACATTATTCTGTCCCAAAAGTGTCTGCACACAATCCTGAGTTTACTGCTAATACTTCATCAAAGTTAATTGTACTCATTATTGAAGGATGAAACGATCTTTGGTCTGTGAAAGTTTAACTTTGTTTACTGCAATTAATTTTGAATAACAGACGAAAAACGAGAGAGGCGGGAAACCCCACTGCAATTCAGCCTTAATCAAAATAAACAAAGATCTTGCAAATCGACGAAACGACTAACATTTATACCTGCAAATGCTCTTCTGATGATCTTAGCTCAATACTCTCACTTCTCAAGCACTAAACAATTTTATCAAAACGGAAAAGTTTTTCAATTAAAAAAGGGATGTTTTACCTTGTACATACAGCGTTGCTTTGGTAACAGCTATGCCAACATCACTGGTTGCTTTACAAACGTATGTACCTTCATATTCAGGTGTTACATCAACAATGGTCAGGGTGGTCTTGTTGCTCTTAATACGAATTTGAATATTTTTCGTCTTCTTGATAATCTTATCATTGTGATACCAAATAATATCTGCAACAGAAGTCGATCAGAATCTTTATTTATTGAAAAGAATAATTAAGCAAATAAAAGAATACTGCAAAATTTGTTGTATATGATACAACCTTTTAAAAACACCTACGTTACATAGTGTTAATTCGTTCTTTAGCATATTATTAATGAATTGAAGACAATCTCACCCTGACAAACTAGAAATCTTGGCATATACCATCTATTAATTATAACATGCTTCTATTAAATTTGCTGAAGTGTGTAGCCTACCCTAGTCATACTTGTTGAAGTCACAAAGATGGTTGAAAAAACTAAGCTTTAGATGTTCATATCATTGTTATTTGATCTAAGAAAATAATGAATATGTGCATGTTTTAAAGAAAAAATGTACAAATAAGTTTTGTTTTAAAGCTAAATAATCTACGTTTAATAAAGGACAAATATCATTACACCTTAATAAAACCCAACATTGCCAAGCTCATGTTGTTTGTTATATTCGATTGTTTCTTAAATAGTTTGGGTATTACATTCAATAAAATATAAGACTGATTATAGGATGTCCATTTAACTGTCAATTAAACAATATTTGATGGGGCTACAGTAAAAAACTGGATCATGATTTATGAGATGGATTTTGTTCAGTTTGGTGTAGAGTGATCTGTGCAACGACTCCGATCAGCAATTTTCCGGCCTCAGAGATTGAAGTTTGCTAGTTTTATTCCGGTAGTTTCCCACTTGTCTTGACGATGCTGGGTCAACACTAAAAATTGAATCTAGGGTTTCTTACACCAAAGGCGAGAACCATCAGGATTTGCTCCTCGGATAAATAGAGAAAGAAATTTGCTAGTCGGAGATGAGACTAAAGTTATATTTGGTAATAAGGCGTAATATAAGGTGCATTTAGATAAAATCAACATGTGAAGTAATAGTCTTTAACGGGTCGTTCGAATATTACGTAAGGACATTTTTAGTCATTTTAGACACCCTCTTACCCCTTGTAAGCAAATGTAAGGAGATATCCGACACCTTCCTCTTGTGCTCTGCCAAATTCCATATCAAATTTCATATGATAAATTGTAGGCTGTAAATATTGAGTTATTACTGAACACTACATTTTCGTTATGTACACTCAGATTCATAGAATATGACCGATATAACTTGTTCTAAGTTTGGAATTTGTTCAATCTGGCAACACTTAAATAATATACGTAGCAAACACAACATGGAACGATAACTTTAAATCCATATCGAATATTAGTTCGGTACTTCAATATTGTGCAGATTGTCTGTCTTGAAATGTGTACCAATCGGCCATTTTCTATGAGTCAGAGTATACATTTACCACTGCAGCTTGAAAGACGTCATCCCCTGACATGTGACGGACTTAAGCCATAGCTAATTGTCTATTTATGCATCTTTTAGATCCATAAATAGATTTGAACCCAATACATACCTGGAACAGGCGTTCCTGAGAATATGCACTCGAAAGTTAAAGATTCTGTTTCCCTCGCCCTCACATCGGTTATTTCTCGAACAAAAGTAGGAGCGCTAACTGTAGCTGAAAACAATAAAATAATTCTTATAAGTATGAAAATAATTCATCAAATATGTGTTGATTCCTTACTATTTACTTGTACTTTTTTTTATAGAGATTTTATATACATTAGGACTTTGGAACTTTTCTTGTAAAAGAAGAGCAATGCAAGTGTCATGCATGATTATTATTACAGCAGAATCACTCGTAAAAACACTTTTTTTTTGTAAGGGCTTTGCTTAAATTATTTGAGTCTAATGAATCAAGTTTCCAGTAACATGACAATGAAAGTGCACGAGTTTAGTGTTAATCAACCTAACTCCGTGATGGCCCATTTCATTAGGAAACGCCTAGAAAATTGCAGGCCAGACACAATGGATAAAGAACGGGAGTAAAGTATGCAAATTTTCCAATATCCCATTCCTTACATCGATGTACGTCTGAATGGAAGCCAGTTGCATAGCTAATGTTATCCTGAAGCACGTCTTCTCTGATAGGTCTAGCATGTTATGTTCAATCTAGGAAACACTTCATGCCACATGATTGCACAGACTGGAATAATATGACAATCTGTTCTCCATTCCATCAAACTTCACTAATATCAATCTTCTGGGGCATCCCATTCACGAACAAGTACCTTTGAATATACTAAAGGTGTGAATGTTATGTGACGAACCTTGGTTTGTGAATTTGTGGGTACTTTATAACTTAGTGCACTATAAAAGGTAAAAATATTCCCTGTGCGATGCGCACACGCCCTGAACAATGCATGGAGGATGTGAAAGTAGAACTCCACATATTTTCGACCTACGGCCCAAATGAGGTGGGATGGTCAGTCTCACACTCGACCGTTTTCACCTCCCAAAGTGCCCAGGAATACCAAGGACACTCTGGTACTCGACTTAATAGGAGGCTGAGTGCACCTCAGAGTGCCAGGTATGGGAGCACTGAAGAAAATTCTCCAGTGTCCCGAGCATAATTGAACCCGAACCGCCAGATTCGTAGTCAGACGCTACCACTGAGTTGATTTCTTGTATCTCATGAAATTTAAATAATGCATGGACATAATGCAACTAAATAGCAGGTGGATAATTCTAATGCAATTACATATCCCAATGTGTTGGGAAAATAACTCGAAATGCTAGTTTGATCCTCAGTAGAATCCTATCTAAAAATCAATAATCACTAAAATGAAAGCATTAAATACCTTTGAAACTTCTTCGAAACTGTATTTACGAGCTTTGCACGATGTAAGCCTAGGTCCGCTCTTTATATTTGAGTTTTACACTGTTAGTGGAAAAGGAAGGTAGTGACCCTGGACTTCATTTAAGATATCATTCCCTGATATGAGACAAGCATAGTCATGATAGCTTGCATGAGTTTGGTTGAATCTAAGCCGCATAACTAGTCACGATTTAAAGTCCCCATATCATGAAGGCTGGGTACAATAAGGTCATGGGTTCAAATCATAAGGTGGTAATTCCACCCTTGGTTGCAAATTTGATTCATTGACATACCCTACGTAGTTTCTGGAGTAAAAACTTGCTTAAGAAGACGCAGGAAAATAGAAAATGGTTGTGTTACCAACGTTGTAATACACGCACACATAAGTGGGTATTCGAGTGAAATCCAAAATCCTGAATCATCAGTTTTCAAATTAAGGTATAGCCAGAATTCAGTCAAAGGATTTCAGATATATCCATTTAAAAAAAAAAATAAATAAATAAATAAATACTATTATGTAATCTTTCACTTGTATCATACATTTTCAACTGGAATATACACATACCATCGCATCATATAGATAATTAATAAAATCGACTAGTTTGTGCTGGATAATACTCATAATTTAATAATACACTGTTCAATGAGCAACTATCTGTTTGTTTAGTAGAATAGCTTTTCCTAAAACATTTAGAAATATTTATATTTGTTTATCAGAAAGTCAACATAGATAGATATACACTAATACTTACCATTCACCCTAGATAAGTGTCAATATATTTACTCTATCAAGTTACGTCTCTTATAATAAACCAGACTAGTAGATAAAAGTAATTAATTGATTTTAAAATTATTAAAAAATTAGTTGCATAAAATTGTATTGGTTAAGCAGCAACCAATAGATATAGTAGATTAATATAGCGCGTTTCTTAGAGGCTGCTAAAATTATTTAATACAACAGGTTCTATATTACCTATCAATATTTTTCATAAGTTGGATATGAATGGATAATTCAAAATCATAATTTTTGGTGCGTGTTGCTTTTGTGCAACGATTAATAGTTCAGAATATAACAGTTTGTGTATTGAATAGCTGTGCAAGTATGAAACATAATTTCAGTGTGCTGACAACCCCATTTTTTTTACCCGAAATGATCAAACATTTGTGATACCTACAATGAACACTACAAATAAAGAAAAGTACAAAACTATAATCCCAAATTACAGAATCTCTACAATAAACATTGAACACACAGAAAAAAAGGAAGTTTTAAACCCACATGCAATTCCTTCAATCATCTATGAAACGAAGGCTGCATTACATACCTATTGACTAGAGTTGGTGAAGTGGTGGTGATGACAATTCACACACTGATGTATTTGCTGCTAAGTGTCTCTCAGATCAATGATCTATGTAAAACATAAAACAATGTACGTGCTGTTAATGTTAGTAAACTACAACTAAAACTCAGTGATAGTAAAGTGCAAAATTAAAACAAGTTCAAAATTACAAACACAATAAGTTCACCCCACACTTACAATAGTTCACAAATAGATCATGCACATATTTGTGAAACACAACCACCGCTAAAGTCTCTAACAAAATACAAAGCAAATAGTTAAAAAGATTGGGGCATAATAATTTCACTACTTTTAGTGACAGTTTCTTACGGCTATTTCAAAATGTATTATTTATATAAATGTGCATTTTTTTTTTAAATAAATGATAATTGAAATAACTTTAGGAAGCGAAAATTCAAATGATTTCAATATTAAGAAATGCAATAAACTTAGTAAAATATTACTAAACGTAAGAAAATTGTCCCATCTTAACGTATGACCATCAGGTCATTATCTGAGCTGTACCAATATACACAAAACGAATTATCTGAAACATTTTCGGTTTTGGAGAATGTAACTCTGATAAAAAGTTTCTTTGATAAATTGAATTGTTTTTCTGATTTCTCTTTTACGTTTAGAATAGCCAAATGCTATGCATTCAATTCAAAAGTATGTTGTTTCTTTGTAATATTTATCCTAGGAACATTTGAGACATTTCTTAAAGGAACACATTGAAAAATCTTTGTGTTTAGACGATCAATTTAATTCAGTTTCACGAAAATAAGTTCATTCTTATCCTCCAATTAAGAGGGTGAACAAAGATATACAAAAAAAAAATAACAAATATGATTTCGTGGCATTTATATTTATTAATTTAATTTATATGCATTGACTGTACAGGCATCTAGGGCTTCTAAGACAGTCACAAATAAGAATGATGTCCCTCATTGAGCATATCTTTCAAAAAAGTGACGGACAGGTCCTCTATTCTTTGTACCATTCCGGTATCTGTCTAGTAGAACGAAGGTAAAACCCTGGTAAACCTTGTCACAGAGGACTCACTGCGACGTCTGTCCTATGCAATTTCGAAATTAATGTTTTTCATTACTAGAGCAGGGAGGATGACTGTCTGGCCTTCTTTTGCTGCACTTTCTTAATTACTGCCTTTCTAATAGTCATTTTTACATTCATATTTGGAGTTCACATTTCAAACAATGAATCTCGTCTGTCATCCAGTTACGAAAGGAAACAAGTAAAAAAATATCTTTAGCGTTCAGTTTCATGTCATTATAATTGAATTCCCTAAATTGATCACCAAAAGAACACGAGGCTTGAGCCTCGCTTAACAGTCGGGCCAACGAAGCCATTTGCTTACGTGATAACGGCTCAATGTTCACTTGTTCAGTTCCAGATATATGAAAATATCAATTTGCTCTTTTTACGTGTATAAAGAAGAGGTTCTATTGTATCTATAGTAGAAACAATATACCTTTCTCCAGGCTTCCATGCAAAAGCGAAAATATTCTAACAAAATAGAAGAAAGCACACCATTAATTGCAATGAATAGACCTTGAATTGATTGAATTCTTATTAACGTTCTAAACGAGCTAGAGAGCCTCTAAGGACGGGTCCTACAATTTTTTGTACAGTGGACTCCGAAACACTCTCTTCAATGGACCTCGACAGGAACTGAACCGTGACCTCTCGGCCAGCCAGAGGACAATTATAAACACTGAAAACATACACGTATTATGACATGGTTGAATCATTAAGTTTTTTATTATCACGTTAACTTTTACCACGCATTTATAGAAACAATTTGTGTGTGGGTTTAATAAAAGATTAAAGATGGCATGCAAACAAAGAAATTTATACTCCAATGCATGCAAATACATAAGTAAAACAAACACACTCAAATTACAACATAAAATGAAATTGAGAAAAATGAAAACTTACAAAATAACTATTTTCTATTTTACTCTCTTTTGTTATAAAGAGCCTAATTTATTTTGAGCTTCGCATGAAATAAAATTAAGACTTTTTTGAACGTCATTAAAACTAATACTGTAGCCTTGCCTGTATGAAATTAGTACCTCTTTAACAGTGACCGTCACGTTAACATTACTGTAAGAGTTGAAGGATTACCTAATAGATCTTAAATATTTTAGATTTCTTCTTTTATCTGTGTTCTAACTGTGATTAGTATGACTTGTATAATATATACTTGTAATCTAACTTGTGGGTAAGCATTCGATACAAAGAAAATGGGGGTAAAGAAAACCTGGAAACTTATTACGTAACTTTTACCATTTATTTTCTATACAGTTTCATTTCAAATTTATCAAATCATTATTTCGAAGTGTTTCATTTTCAGATAATTTTTCGCTGAAGCTAATAATCCATTTAAATGGTAAAGTCTGTTTTATCAGCCTTTTTGATCTCATTGTTCACATATGCTAAATACTCTTCAGAATTAATAAAGGTTTTTTGTCTTTCTTTGTCACCTATTTCGTTTAATAGTTAACGACGACCGTGATGACTCAGTGGAAGCATGTTCATATCGGAAGACCCCAGATTCAAATTCCAGGATCAGCCATTCTGATAGAAGCTTTCCTTCCCTAGGCTATATCCTCAATCACACCAGGCAAATACCGCGGTGTTAACCTTTAATATAGGCCACGGTCGCTACCTTTTCCATTTATTCTCTCACAAATTTGTTATCACTTGCTAGCCTGTAGCTTTATGATATACTGATAAGATAATCAATATAAACTTTCAGGTTTAATAGATGAGCAGAATTCACATATTTTCTTACAACAGTTATAGAAGATGGAAAGATTGGACATCATATCTAATAATTTTACATTTATGGGCTTTACAATATCTTAGGCTGACTCAGCCAGTCTGTGTCAGGAACGTTTTACTCTGTTCGTGGGGCAACGTGGCGACTCCGATCTTAACTATCCTGGAAAGCTGGGAAACAGTACCTACAGTCACGCCTCCTCTATGCCAGACCATAGGCAGCTTCCTTTGTCACTATACCACAGGAGCTAGATAACAACTGCTTCTTGTGTTGACAATTAAAATTGAATTTAAAACCCCGTTTAAATTTTTCCTACAGTTAATCTCCTTATTTTTGTTAGAATAAAAAGAAAACAAAAGGAATAAAAAGAGATCGATCTAAAGACCTAAGCTGAAATCATACTAATGAATTACTTAGTCATTTAAGTTCAAACGAATAGTGATGCCATCCAATGTATAATATCATAATTTAATTACTTTCATTAAATTTGAAAGTATTATTAAGTAAACCTCTACGAATCACCTGCAAATAAATCTTCCAATCTTTAACGATCACTAGGACTTATTTACAATAACATAGAAGAAAACGGCTAAGGGTTTTATTCACATAATTTATGCATTAGCATAACGATTTGTTTGCCAATACCAAAAACTATTACTGATGGGATAATACTGGATTTTCAAAATAATTGAAACTGACAAGATAAAAATTAATCCAATCCCAAGTATTTGAAAAAAAAAACTTAATATTTATTTTCTTTCTTCTGTTACACATTCTAACCCTATCGTGTGGTTGAGTTTCCTACACGAAATAAACATATTGTTATTTACCAAATATTTTTATAAAATATCATCCTTCAAACCACTACGGCAAACAATTATTACAAAAGTATCGGAGTCTTGTGGATTAAAGTCTTCCCAGTTTTCATTTAGAGAAGAAATTCTACAAATATTGTGTGACCTAGACGGACTTGGATCATGCTGGAAAAAAAAATACTAACGATAAACCCAATCGCTAAGGACTATGGAAATAGCTGTAATGAATTTTATTTATCTAAGCCTATATTTTGTACGTAATAAGATCCACGAGTAACCTCGTGTTTAGTCAAAATATCCCTCAGCGAGCACAACTTTGGGGAATGGAATACGAAAGGTAGAGGACAGAGGTATTCTACGTACCATACCAGCATTCACCTGATGAAGCTGAAGGAAACCGTGAATACCAAACCACTGTGTGGTTAAAATACGTTTACCTTCTTTGTAGTAAACGGTCATTAAATAAAGTTGGTAATAGAAGATCATATGAAACAGAATTCAGTTTGAATTTGAAACCTGCTAATTCTGAACATCCAGAATAATGGTTTTAAACCAGAAGCGAGAATCAAACATTAAAGTTGTATGAACTGTAATAATGAGAAATTATGATAAAAGAGGAATGCTTAATGTAAAAAAAAAGCTTAAAATATAATGATTCTATCGTTTGTTTATGTAAGCGTAGAAATAAATTCTTAAGTATTTTAGCTGTCTGTGCTCCTATACTGCTAATTCAAGTACAAGAATTATTAAAATAAGATGGAAGAAATTAATAGCCCGGTTAAAGATGTTTAGTTTTCCTGAGAATAATCAAGGGTATTAAAATATATTCTGTAAACAGGATATATCCTACAGACTCATGTTTAAGCCATTACCACGAACCTGCTATTAGAAGCATAAAGTACGATGCTTGTAATAGAAAATTTGTGGCATATATATTAAATAATCTCCAAAAACCGGTATTATTTTTATAGCTACAAATAAAGTGAGCACAATCTTTCACTCCACTTTTGTTTACGGACATTTAACCAGGTTTAATGCAATTTAGAGACCAAATTTAAACATTGCCTGGAAGACGTGAAAAAATCAGAAAGTACTACGAAATTATATATATTTTTTTTTTTAATTCTTGCATTATTTATTCTAATCTCGTTTTCTGTTTAGACATGTTCTGTTCAAAATGCATAAATTATGAGAATAAAAGTTCATAAACACAAACTGCAAACAATGTCTCGAAAAAGAAACACAAAAGAATTTACCTGAGAGAGAGTAAATATGTTCGTCCGATCGTCCGCCTTCTTCACTGTCTGAACTGATGTACGAAATTCCTCGCCTAAGATCACCTTCACTCATGCACTGGCTTTCTAAAAGCAAAAATTCTTGCAGTTCTTCAAGACTGTCTGCTGTATGAAGCTGAGGAAGGCTGTTGGGGTCTAGCTCTCTAGGTTCTAAGGGAAAAAACCTGGCCTCCGTTGAAGAATATGACGACAACTTCTTTCTTTCTGGACGTGGGGAATAAAATACAGGAATGGGAATTTTTGATCTTTTTGATTTTCCATAACCTGGAAGGCTCCTGGATTTTCGAGCCTCAGTAACTCTCATTTCAGAATGATGATCTACTCTCAATACAGATTCACAAGAACTGAGTGTCGCGCTTTCCTTCTGGGGTGTTCCCTCATTTCCCGAACTTGATGGCTCACTATTTTCTTGGATCGGAGATAAAACATCGCAGAATTCAGTCTCTGTATTATGTGATATACGAACTTCTACAACATTATCGTCTTCGTGTTCCACAAAATAAGCGACATCTTCTGTTCCAGGTAATGTACATTTGGATTCTTCTGAGGACAAGTTAGATTCACTTTGGTCAATATCAGTTACTTCTACTATCTCTACACTGTGTTGTTCTACTTGCTCACTTTCCTCTTCAGTTTGTGAATCAACGACCACAACTTCTGTTTGTACCTCGTCTTTAAGTGTACTATCCTCCGAAGAAGAACTCCAAATAGGTTCGTGTTTTTCATCTATTCTAATTTCTTCAATTGGCTTTACTTGGCTATCTGAAGCCTCTTCTTCGACTGTAGAAGTAGCAACAGAACTAAACGTTGGTTCATCCACTTCAGAAGGAGCAATGCTTGAAGATCTGTCTTCTACATCTGACTCCGCAGTGTCTACTATTCCACTTTGATTAGCATCAATGTTCAAGGCTTCAATAACAGCGGTAATAGATCTTCTGTGAGAGTTCAAGTAATCCGAAATAACAGTTTGAGCATAATCTGTCGTAGAACAGAGGCTAAGATTATTTAAATCAAAGTCAGTAACAGGACAAGAAGAGCCAGAATCACTTTCCAGGTCATGAGATGAAATTTGAATGGATGGTAATG